>VXBL01001765.1:113709-132784 GCA_013400195.1 Aramus guarauna
AGAGCATGAGGAAGGAGCTCTGTGGCTGTGCATGGGACATCTTCCAAGAGCAAGGGCACCAGAGGAGAGCAGGGAGGTGGTGGTTATAGGGCTGCAGTGAGGTTATAAGGGTAGTATGGGGAGGTAACATCATGGGAGAGAGAGGCTGGCACCCATTTTGTTCTTCGGGATCTGATCCCACTTTTATGCAAACTGGCAAAACTCCAGTGAGCTGAACGGGACCTGGTGGGAGCAGCAGAGGTCTGGGGACCAGATGCCATCCTTGAAGCCATCTGTTGGATCTGCCAAGCATCTGGTAGGCAGTGTGTCACACTAGTTGCCTGAGAGGCAGCAGCTGCCAAGCTTGTTGATGCACACCTTGTTCCTGTTCCCGAATTCCTGAGTGTTCAGGCCTATTGCTACACGCATGCCAGCTAGTGCCTGGGTGGCTCCACGCCAGCTGTGGTGCATACACACTGCTTATTTCCTTGGCAAATGTCATTGTGGAATTGGGGTTGGGGTAGTAGGAGGAGAGTGGGGAAGGAACTTGGAGATGCTATAAGGAGCACAGGAGATGGGGGATGGCTGAGGCTGTCACTGCTGGAAGCAGGGGATGTGGGGAAGAACTCAGTGGATTATGGTGTGGTCTAGGCATGGAAGTTGGGGGACCATGGGGTGCTGTGAGGATGCAGGTGAGGTAGGTTGACTGCAGGCTGAGCGTGACCTATATTTGAGATCTATGGTATTGTGTAGGAAAATGCAGTAAACCAAGGACTTTGCAACAAAGGGGGAAGGAACATGGGCAAGATGTGTATAAAAAGATGGGAAGGTGGTGATGAAGGATATGAGAACATGGTGGAGTGTAGGAGGTGTGGAGGGAAAAGCGTATGTTATGGAAAAGATCACATGTTGGGAAATAAGGCCCCTCGTGACCTACTCTTTATCTTGAAGTGGAGATTCTTCAAGCATTGTCCCTACCTACTATATCCACCTTGCACTAAATACTGCCTCTAGAATAAAGTAGGGTTTCCTTCCTTATTTTGAAATAACAGTATGCAGACTAATAGCCATGGCACAAGCTTTCAGAGAATGGATAAAGTATACCAGTCAGAACTAATCGAATTATCATTTAATTTTCAAATATTTGTTCTAATTTACTACAATGGTGTAGGTAGGGCCCCACTCCCAACTCCATCCTTTTCATTTGTGTTTTATCAGAAATGTTGAATTGCCATGCTGGCAGCTGGAAGTACCAGGATGCTTGAAAGGAGAGAGCCTGTGCTTACAGATTTTCAGTTGCAGATATGACAGATTTCTGTGCCTATCTCCCTGAAAACATGAACATTAGATAATTATTTTTTAATATTTGGTAATTTTAGTTGTGTTAGTGCTTTTTGAGGAAGAGTTGCTTCTCAACTGAGAAATGGAACAGTGACGAGAAGATCACTGAGGAACAGTTTCCTGAGATATCTGCCATGCCTGTCACTGTGGTGTCTAAGTGACACGTAGTGCAACAGCACTGCCAGGAATTCAAATACATTGCCACCTTCTTCGTAACTGCTTATGCCCTTGTTTACTGCTGACTTTGATCAGGAGTTTTGGTCTGGATTGACTTAGCATATGAGACATCAGTAATTAAAACTAAGGTTAGGAAAAATGGTTTTCTACAAAGAGGCATCAGTGCTGGCTAAGACTGAAAGTCCTGCAAAGAAGGGTGAGAATAGGATCTGATTCAAGTGTGCGTTTGATGCTGAACAGACCCCACACAAGGATTGTTTTCCCACAACCTTTCTGAGTGACACTAAACTATTGTTTACTCTCTCTGAGCCTTAGTTTCCTGCCTTAAATTCCTACCTTTGTACATGTCCTGGGAGGATGAACCTACTGAAGGCTGTGAAGTTCTTTATTATGCTACAGGCAGCCATAAAACCCTTGGATTATTTTTTACCAAGCAGGGTAAATCAAGCAAAGAAGCTGAGGATGGCGCATTGCTACCAGAAGCCTTGTTCTTCGGCAAAGAAAACCCTTGGTCCCAAGCCCCAGACATAACCGAAATTCTGTGCTACCTCTGACTTTGGTGGAGTTATAACAGCAGAAAACTTGTCTTGCTCTCCTCCACTCCACTCCAGGTTAATCACGTAATTTTAATTCCTCTCCTTGTGTGTTCATGCTGTAATATGAGCTGTGGGCTTCCAGCATGTACTGTGAAGTGCCCAGGTGAGAAAAAAACACTATGACTTTTTGCAGACACCTAACTTGCAAGGGGATGTTTATGTAAAATACAGTAGAGACCTGTTCTCCCAGCTAAGAACTGCACTTTGAAATCAAAGGTGTTAAACTTGGGTTGTCATCTGTCAGAGGACAATTTTTTCTCTTTTTTTTATACCCAGACTCATTGCTAAACCCACATAATCCTCAAATGTAACTTTTAAGTGTGATTTATGATTACGATTAGATTTATTGTATCAAGTTGCTGTTGTAAAACCCCTTGTTTTCCTAGGAAGGTGGGGCTGTAAATATCCTGGGAATAGGAGAAGTGGGATGATATTGCATAGCTTGTTCTAAAAGCTTTTTTATTTCAAAGCCAATTAGAAGAAATATTACCACCACCACCCTGAAAGAAAAATGCAAACAACTGTCACATAACAAAATCCCATGTAATGTTTAGTTATCTAGTAGTGATAAATAAATAAAAAAAAAACAACCCNCTGAGCACAAAACCGCCTGTAGGAGCCAGAAAAAGAAGGCACAGATTCAAGTTTTAACTGTGAGAACAAAAATGTTTTCAGTGACTATCAGCTTCCCCAGATGTGAAACGCATAAGTTCTAAATTGTAACATCTCTGGGAAATCAGATGGATCTTTTGCCCCTTCCCCTCTCTCACAGGGGGCATTGTGATGAAATGAGAATACTGCAGATATTTTGCAAAATAAATTTATCAACGCCTCAGACCGTGGCTTGCAGCTGCCAAAGGTCTGGATTGTATTCAGGAGATTGTAGGAAGTCATGCAAAACAAACGTGAAAAAGAAAAACAAATGTTTTTCCAACATAAACCCTCATAGTGGTGTTTTCATTTCAGGGCTGCCATCTTCCTATAACCCTGGGATAGGAGCTTGCAATTGAGCGTGCGTGCATGTGTGTAGCAACTCACTAAAGCCTTTACTGATAGAAAAGCGTCAGTAAGTGCTCCTGGTTTGGGAATTTAGAGCACCAGGCGAGTGAGCTCCTTGCTTGCGGCTGAGCAAGAAAAAGCTTTGCCTTTCCCCCAGCCTAGATCCTGTACATAGGTCACCTATTCCCATCAAGCTTGCTAGATACTGCTTCCTCTCTCATAACCTATATTCCTCTTCTGAATTCCCACGCTTACGAAGCAGTTTGAAGTGAGTCATGATGATATAGTTTTGTCTGCTCATCAACAGGCTTCGAGGCATTTTGTGTGCAGGAGGGCACCAGGGAGGCGTTGTGTAGCACGGACTGTCTACAGAGACGATTTGGGGCATACAAATCTACCTTGCTTCTCAAGGGGAGAGAGGGGAAGGGCCATGCTGGGAAGAGAGGCCCCTCCACCTGGGGCTGGGGGGGAGGGCAGGCTCTCTCTGGGGAAGCTACACGGGTCTTCAAGAGCAATATCTCCAGGGATGCACCTTGACAGTGACTGTGCAGCAGTAAATCTACAGCCCTTTCCACCGGGAGGAATCCGGAGTTCAGTCAGGGTTCAACAGTTGTCCTCGGTCAGCTGGGGCTCTCCTGGCGTTTTCAGCAGGACTTTTTAAGTGTTTAACTCTGAGGTGCTCTAATCACGGGAAGAGGACAACAGGAAACCTCACCTCGGGAGAGCTGGTCAGTGGGAAGGGCTGCCGTAGCAGAATTAAACAAAAATATTTTAATTGCCTGTGAGAATACCAAACGGGAAAGTAGGAGGGAGAGCTGGCAGTTTGCTCACCATTGAGACGGCTGAACAGTCCCTAGGAGGTCGGAAAAGCGTGGTGGGATGCTGGTGTCCTGGCCATTTCCATGTTTATCTTTTGAGTAATCTTTTGTTGATCAGCCGACTCCTCTGCACTTCAGGAATATGCAAGCTGAGCACCGAAATTACAGATCTGTCTGGTCCTTTTGTCATTGCACTGAGAAACAGCCCGAGGGCCTGACAAAATCAGTTCCAGTGTCTTCACTCAAATACTCAAATATGTCATTTCTATTTTTGGTTTTTGAGAGACGGATACAGCGTATCTGACAGTGACCAGAATTCAGTGGTTACCTTAAAAGTAAGGACCCTGTTTGTGTAAGACAAAAAGCAAATAAGCCTGGGTAATGCCATAGACGTGTTTGCACACCGAGTGCTTAAAAGCACACCGTGTTCCATGTAGACAAATAAAATACAGAGCCCCGCCTCGAGGAGCAGGGACCGCAGTTTGGTTTTCTGCGGGGAAGGTGTTTTCTGTCAGGGCTTTGTTATGAAAACAACCCGTTTAACAATAATAATAAAAAAAAGCTCTCAAAAACCCAGCACCGCAGTCCAGAATGATGAGCCATTTTCATTAGTTTGAGCTATTCAGGCTTAAGCGTTTTCTTCAGTTTAAATTTCTTGGACTGCTGAGCAGGAGAAGGATCCAAAAATGAAACAGAATAATGCTTCTCCCCAGCTCTACGAAATCTCTGTCAGGGCCAAAGGTTTGAGCGAATGTATTATATGAAGAAACAGCTTTCATCTCGTACAGAGGCTCTATTGTACTTCTGAAAGAGTTTTGGAGTCATCTGAATTTTTACTTCTTACCCACGAGCACACAGCGTCAGGCGGCTCGTTGTGAGGCTGGCGGTCCGCAATCACATCGGCCCGGGCCAGGACCGCTCCTCCGACACCGACAGATACTTGGTTTTGCCCTAAATCGTAACGTGAGCCGAAAAACGAGAAGCCTGCCGAAAAGGTTATCGGATCTAATGCACTTTTACTGGGGAGGAAATACAGCGGTGGTAAACAAATATAAGAACCTATTGTGACTGCGGCTTAGAATCACCAGGAGACCAATTAACACCTTTTTGTTAGGATTAACCATTATGATGTTTGCAGCAAGAGCTTTAAATTGGTACTTTCTTGTAGTTCAAAGTGTGACTACACTGCAGTTACAAGGGAAGTGGAGATCAAAGCTCCCAGAACAAATAATTACATGAAGGTAAATTCCATCTGATGTAGGAAGCGGCAGAAGCCTCCCAAGAACAGCAAACAGTCTGGCGGGGAGCAGCCGTAGGAGTGTGAGCAACACAAAAGGCAGGCTTTCAAAGGCAGAAACGCCTCTCCTCGAAATGATGGAGTGGGTCGGCCGCTCCGAAACCGCTTCGTCCTACGGGGCTGTTCTCTGCTGCGTCAGCAGCCCCATTATGAAGCTTTTATTTTTCCGAGGTTCATCACTCAGCTGAACCGGGGCTAATACGTAGCGCAGAAAGGCTGTGTGGGGTCTCTGTGCTCGGCTGGGAATTTTAAAGGTAATTAAGGAGGAAAAAGCCCATTGTGCTATATTTGGTGACTGTATTATTTTCCTGGCGTTGGTCCTGTGCCCAGGAGAGGAGGTTGGAGGGTGGGAATAATGGAATTCCCCTCGTTGCCTCCATGTTCCTCTTGAGGCCCTTCAGTGGTAGTCTGCCAATGAGGAACTTGCATTTAAATACATAACACTGGAATTAATTGAAGTCACAGCTTTGATGAAGTGTGCACTTAGATAATATTTTTTCTAATTTAGACTTTGAAAAGTCAAAGTAGAGGGGACTTTCTTTTTCTTACCTGTAGTACCAAAAAAGACTCCAGGCATGTGTAAATGATTGCAGTGTTTTAGTGGTTTTCCGAATGAATCATTGTTTTATTTATTTCTTTATTTTTGTGAAAAGCACCAGTGAAATGGGTAAATGACAGCTGAAGAAGCCATACATTTGCATTGCTTCAGAGATTAACAGGTGATGTAAGGAGAGGAAAAAAAAAAAAACCAAAAACAAACACCCAACCAAACAAACCAGATGCAAAATAATAATTAAAAAAAAAAATAATCTCAATTTTTCCATTTTGTCACTTTCAAGGCTTAATATTTCTTTGGTATTTATTTTTTTCCCCAGCTTGAAAGGTGCCAAAATGCATCTTTAAATAAAGGGTTAAAATGAAGGAAAGTACATAGTGCAAACAAACAAAAAAAAGTGTCCTGTTTTGATTGGCACATGAATGAAAATTATACAGCACAAATGTACCTGTCCTGAAAATGAAATAAATTATTAAGATCTCTATAAATGACACTGCAATTACTCTCCTTCTAATTAGAAGCTGGGAACATTTAATTCCATAAGCAGCCTCCTCCTTATTCTCTTAGGTTATAAAAGACATATTTCTTCAAAGGCCGGGCATCATGGAATAATAAGCTAACACTTCAGTATGGGGTTGACTCACCTGTTTTCTCTCAGTTTGTGCTCAGCTGACCACCTGTATTCCTGTCAGCCTCCTGAGGCAGATAAAATATTTGTCATACAATTAAATATTTATTGCATCCTGAGGATATTCTGGGTGAGATCTGCACTGGGTTAGGAGAAGGTGTGTGTTAGCTGAACTGGTCCTAAAAGCTTCACCAACAGCCTGAGCACAGCTTGATTGAGTCTCTTTTCAGTTTAACTTAAACTGACAGGAATTAGTATAAATGCAACTATGTACAGTGTGCTTTTAATGATAAGAGGTTTGAAGCCATTTAATTAACCTAGTTTAAATAGCATACTAGTTATGATATTGCAACTTTTTTTTTTTTTTCCCCAACATGTTTAAAAGAAAAGGATTTAGGCCAAGATATTTTTATCCCCTCTCATGGGTAATGCAGGAATTAGCTGCCACCTTCTTGATCTAGAAGCGAGTACCAGACCCCACTGATTTTACACATATAATATCCATATGGGAACAAGAAAAACTATGCCTACAAAAGAAAAAATATCTTTAGGTAAGTTCCTCTGCCTCGCAATCCTCCCCTACTCTGTCTTTTTGCCTACTGGGAAAATCTACTAGAATATTGACTGTCAAGTCAGCATTCATCAAAGTAATCTAACTGTTAGAATGAAATGAACATTTTTCATGCCATTCAGCCTTTGTTTGCCTCCTAGAGATACTGACACGCTGCTGGGGCTGTTGCGGGGCTGGGCAGCTGCCCCGAGCCAGCCAGGGACTGGCTTCCCGAGCACAGGGCTGCTGCTGAGTGGAAGAACTGTGGTCCAGCATGAGGGATGGTGTGTGCCCAAGTTCCTCCTGCTAGGGAAGAATGGGGGCTTTTGTCCCTTGTGTGGCACCAGGGTATCTAAAAGGGTGCATGAGTGTCATAGGCCAGCCGCAGGAGCCCCTCTGCCCCATCAAACCCCTTCTCCCTCAGGCACCCCAGCAGCACGGTCCTTCAAACCCAGCCTGTGCACCTGCCTCCTGCCTTAAAAGAGCTCATGATGCTTGTGAGGTGAAGACAAGTGGAATTTGGGCATGCCTGCGGTAAAACTTGATTTTTCTTTCTGCAAGGACAAACCGAACAAATGAGACCATTTGCTACCCAGGGGACACTTCTCAGTGTCCACTCTGGGAGGTGGGGGGTCACCACTGGGACATGCTCTCCGTCCCTGGGAGCCAGGGCAGGCACCACGACCATGTGCCACCCCTCCCCGAAGCCAGGGGAGCCCCGGGGGGAAGACGGGTGCGCCTTTCCCTCTTCCCTGCATGCAAGGCTGTTTTTGCACCCAGCCAGCTTTGGGCTGACCCTGGGCACCTCGCTCACTCCCACGTGTTTGTTTTCACAACAGTGCGAGCTAAGGGCTGTATTTAACTTATGAATTTCCTGGCTTTTGTCAGTTTGCCTTACAGCCATAACCTGGTTTGAACATATTTCTTTCCATATTTAATATTAATGCTGGAAGTGCTATTTACAATAGCCATCTTCTAATGAGTGGGAAAGAGTACGAAGCCTTTCTGAAGGGGGAAAAATAAAGCGTTTGAAATCGGTAACAGGCATGGGGGCTGTTGGCAGAGGATCACTTATCATAAATGACCTTTTTTGTTTTACTCATTAAGAGATCAGTTCCATAAAAAAGAACACTTACTCTTTTAGATGCTCTTAACACAAAACGGTCTATTCTATTATTTGCAGTCTTGCAGAGGCAGAAAGGGAATTATTTGTGTCAAAGAAGCATGTCTTAAAAGACCATTTAAAAATAAAGACTATCTTTGTTGGAAACGTAAAGAAGGAACTCTTGCTTGGTTCACTTTGATGAATTTGACTGTAGCATCTCTTAATGGCTCTTTTCCCACCTTTTTTTTCTTTTCTTTTTCCCCTCTGAGGTTTGAGTATAAAAGCTTGCAGTCCCCATGGAAGTTAATGGAAGGCTCCTTCTTACATGAATTAGGCAAAACTCGTGCTTCTCTTGAAACCAGTGGCATTAATCACTGGAGATGACTTACCAGCAGTGTATTGTCACAGAACTCAAGCTGCGTTTTATATGCAGTAAGTGAGACAGACTTACCTTATCGCTCATTCTGCAACCATTCTCTTCTGTTGCAAATGTGGATGTCCAGGAATTAAAAAAATTGAAGGGAGCAGGCAGGAAAAGAAAAAAAAGTCACTAGAAAAATGCTGAAAGAAGACAACTGAGAATGACTCTGAATTATGGTTTCTCAGAAAGGGTCCTGAATGCCACAGCTGCTGCTGAGACCTTCCTGTGTGCTTCCAAACCAGGTCTTGGTGTGTTGTATCAATTAGGGTGCATTCACTTCCTTATGGTCCTTTCTCTCATGTGATGCATTCATAGCGTAGAGGAAAGTCCATGTGTTAGAGTTGCCTTCTGTGCAATTCTTCCATCTTGTGACTGAATTAGCTTCCTCTCTCTCCCCTCCCTTTTTCTAAGTTTTCAATGGGAGCAGATTCCTTCTGGCTTTTGCTGAGATGGATTTAATAGAGTTGGTTTGCAGAGAAGTGATTTCTCCCCTCTCCTCCCAGTCAATCAAGAGAAGTTGCCTAGAAAGCTTAGAGAAAGAGCCCCCCACAGCTCGCTTAGTTTCTGATGTTAAACGACTCGCCTTAGTGCAGCCATCCAACTCCCTGGTCTTCTCTGGAGTTGTAATGTGCTGCACAAATTCAAGTCATGTTTTCATCTGGCACAGACCTTACATTATTTTACAATATAATGACTATTAATCCAAAACATTAAATGATAAACGGAGTCCACATGGCCTGTCCTCATGCTCTGCTTCTGCCGTTATTGGTACTTGATTGTTTCAACGCAGCTATAATTCTCTGTTATTTAGGCCATCGGCCAGCCTCAGGGGTGCGGAGAGGTACCATGCTGAACGGCCCCTGCCAGGGAACATTGTGCCTGGGAGCTGGCCGAGCCGTTTCCCGGAGGAGGAAGGTTTTGTTCTCCCAAGCAGACATCCTGGAAGTCTGGCCGGGCAGCGAGCTGACACAGGGCGTGACACTGCCTGCAGAGATTGTGCTCAGACCCTGGAGACAGAAATTGTCATTTGCTTGTTAGCCTCCTGCTGGTTGGCTCTATTTCCCTTTGTTTTGAGCTAAAGGGTCCCTTACCCCCCCTCAGCTCTTAAAGGTTTCTCCACAAGAACAAAGCAAGGGGTTTCTCCATAGAAGAAAAGGGGTTTGGGACAATGGGTAGAGGAGTTACAAAGGGGTGAATGACAGGCTTCGTCTGCCTGACAAGCAGCTGGAGTGAGGAGCCTTTGAGGGTGCAAATAGAAATCATTGTACTGGGTGTTTGTGGAGTTACTTATTCATTAGATCTCTTTTCACTAAGTTAATGAACTTATGCAGCCTGATCCTGCTTCTAATTTAGTTGGTGTCAGTCACAGTTCTGTGGAGTTTGGGACAGATCACTGGATTTCTAAACTAATCCCACTCAGGCCACTGAATTTTACTCGCATACTGGTGCTTGGCTGGGGTGAATAACTTTCAGAGTTCACTTTAGAAATGCATTCAGGCTTGATTCAAAAGCATGGGGAGTGGAGAATCTACCATTCCTCTGATAGCTTGTTCCAGAGGTTAGCAAACCATGTTGTTAGACTATTTTGAGTATATCTGGCTTCATCTTTTACCTATTTCTGTGCCTTTCCCAAGTAGATGAAAAAGTGTTTTAGCATCCAGCACTACTCACTCTAACAGAGGTATTCACCATTGTGCTTTTTTTCTTACTACTTTTGTGATTCTTTGCTGCCTCTCCTCCACTTTTCCAACATCCCCTTAAAACAGAGTAGAACATAGATTTTGCTTCCAGCAGCGCTTCATACTCAAGGAAAATTGTTTCTTTTCAGAAATATTTATTTACTAGCCCCTGTTTATAGGATTGCTTTTGTTAGCTTTTAAGGGAAGCAAAACCTATTTATTTTTGAAAGTTTGTACATTTGGCACTTGAGATTACTTCAGTGCTGAAAGCTGGGGGTTTGAACACCCTCCTCCTTCCTATCCCAATTGCTGCCTGCTGAACCAGGGACTGCCAGAGGTCAGAGGATGGTGAGTTAAACAAGAAGATAAAAACAAGACTTCTTTTCTCTAATTTCACCGAGAAATAAACTGGGTTTCAACATTCAGAGGTTTTCATAGTATTGAAATAACTGCATACTTAGATAACTCTGCACAAAAGGCTTGTGTGATTGAAAAGTGCTGTTAGTTTTAAGACGGCAAAAATTTTGTCACCCATATGAGTCTAATTTTCCTTAGCGTTCAGGCATGTTCACCTAGGTGTTTCTGTATGGTACCAGAAGAGACACCAGGTAGGGCAGCTTAGGCTTTGTTACACATTGCGAAGTCCTACTGATGACACACACTGTGATGGTTAAATTTCTGTACTCATATGCAATGAAGGAGTAATTCCCTCTGTCCCAACTATTATTGATATTATTGGAGGGATATTATATTTCTAAAACAATATAGACTAAAATGAGAGAAAAGGTGTTTGTATGAGAATGGGGTTGTCCAGCAGGAGACTGCATCAGTTTGTATTAAAATTCAGTTTATATTGATACAAATTTCCAGTGTAGACAAGCCAACTGAAAGCTGCTGGAACACAGTCACTGGAGCTCATTATCAGTTCATCATTCTTTTTTCCTTAATATTTCAAACATGGAGAAATACAACAAAATACTCATTTTGGGACTGGAGGAAACACAGAAGTGTCTCTGAAATAACACAGCCATAATACTATCAATCCAGTTTTCACAGCAATTGTCTCAGCACACTGTGTATAGTTTTCTTAGTACCAGGAATGTCCAAGCTGGTAATGAAATGCTTAGGGTCCTGTACTTTGTAATGTCAACTGATCCATTAATTGAACTGAGAAGGTTTTGATTCCCATGATGTCCCAAAAGTAATGATTATAAAGTGTGGCTCATAGAGGGGTTATAGCATCTAAAGGTATGGTGTGTACAAAACCTGTGCTGGCCAGGGAAGGGTCACCGAAAGCCAGTAGATGAGGTATGAATACAGCTGAGCCAAAGGCAGATTGAGATGAGGAATAGGTCACTCTCTGGCTGCTGGTGGGAGAAACTGGTACTGAGTAGTTGAGGCAGCCTGTGGTTTATCAGGACCTCTTTGTGACAACATAGTCCTGGAGCATGGGAACCTTGTTTGCAATACCTTGCTTGTTGGTGCTGTGAGATAGAGTTTCCAGTTATGAAATGCTTTTGAAGGTATGGGTGTTGGGGGTAACTGGGCTGAAACCGAGTATTACAGGTGACCTAATGTGAGAGCTACTGAAGGAGAGGGACTTTTTCCTCTTTAGGTCTGTTGTGGCTATGTTCTTTCTGTCCTGACTTTGTGTTTGTCCCTTACCTTCCCTGTGAGTTGATTTAATTCACTCATCCTGCAGAACGTTAGCTTAGTCATCCCTCACCTACCCCAGAAAGAAAAAAAGAAAACCATTTTCCACTGGGTTAGCAATATGATTGATGGCTTACAATGCCATGTTTTGGAGACTGCCAGGAACCCTGAGTGTGTTTTGCAAAATATGTAGATCATGGCAGTGGAAGATTAATATTTGCTCCTACAAACTTCAGGCAATGTTTGGGATTTGTTGTAGTATGTGGTAAGTAACGACATGTAAGAAGGTCTCCAGGCTTGGCTCCCAACAGATTAACTAGACTGAGCAGAGTTTAATTATCACCTTAAATACTGGGAACTGAAGCAGAGAAAGAGCTCCTCTAAAGTCAGCTGGGGAGCCTGCAGCAAAGCTGGCAAATTCTCTTGAGAATCTAGATCAATTGTCCTATTACTGTGCAATATTGCGTGTTGATCTAACTATACAGTCCCTGACAGAACTCAGCAGGATGCTTTGCCATGACTTGAATGACAGTATGGGCTGGCTGATGAGCCAGGAGTCAAAACGGACCTCCTGTTGAAGGAGTTTCAGTAGAAGAGCCCTAGTTATAGTCATTACAAGCAAATAATCTTTTTTTCTTTTTAAAGTCCTCAAAGAAGAAAATGAGGGCATCACACTAGAATATGAGTCTATTGCAATCAGGGGGTGGGCTGCTCATTCTTGGTTATAGATCTCTGGACTTCACTACTTGTAGGGTAGATACATTTGGATCAGCAATTGTGATATAAGCCTCAATGTTTTTTATCTAGAACAATAATAGCATAAGAATACAATGATAGAATCTGTTTACTGTTTTTGTATAAACTATTAGCTTTCCAGGATCTAGTTTTTCTGCAGTATGACATACTGTTGTCTTCAGGGTATCTCATAAATTCATCATCGTTGGCATTAGTGCAACTAACTGAGCTTAATTTTGCTACTTTCTATTCTAATTTTAAGTACTACGCTGTTTTCTCTTCTCTCAGGCTGACATTAATCACTTCAGGAAACACGGTACTTTGTAGCCAGAGGCCCTCAGTCTTGCAAGTGTTCAGCCAGTAGCGATCTGATAAGCTTAGTGCTGAAAGTACTTTGTGAAAAGAGATTTCATTTATCTTGAATATTGGGTAGCAAACTGTCAAGATTTCTTTTCCTTTTTAATACATCATTTCTATATAAGTTAGATATCAGGCAGAACAAATATCCAGACCAGGAAAGTGAAAAGGTGCAGTTGAATGAAACACGCTACTGAACTCAACTTTTTTTTCCCTGGAAAATGCAAAGGTAGTCTTATATAACTAGGTTATCATGTTTGACTCACACCATCCAGTTTGTATATCAAATCGTCCAGTTTGTATATCAAATCATCCAAACAATGCATTAATATGTGACTTCTATAATTTGAAGTTCTGTGTACCAGCATAACTGTTAGTTATCAAAAGATAATTCTTAGATATCAAAGCAGAGGTAAAGATGTTGTAGGTTTTTTTGGTGGTGGGGGTGGGAGTGTGTGTGTGTTGTTGTTGTTTGTGATGTTTGGTTGTTTGGTTTTTTTTTTTAATTAAAAAAAACAAACACCAAGCGGCAGCATAACTTGAATTCAAGCATGGCTTCAGTTCAGATAAAACTAATGAGGCCCAAGGAAGAATGAAATGGAAAATATATTACAAAAGAATTAAAAATCACAAGCAGCCTTTGCCAACCAGGCATATGAAAATCTGTGAATTTTGATAATTTGTGTTCCCAAACCTTTAAGCTATTTAAAATGCTCAGACTTTGAGGTAGTGGCTACTTGTTTAAGAAGTTCTAGATCAGGCATCTGAAGCTCTGGTTCTTTTCATTTAAATAACCAACCCCTGTTTTGTTTTGTTTTTAATTCACCTTTACATTAAATGTGCTCACTGGCAGATACCTGACTCATTTCTGGATCCCAGTCCTTGCCCAACAGAACCTGTATTGGGTATGGGTGGAAGGGCTGTTGTGTGACTCAACGTAGAGGAGTGGGGAGCTCAGAGCTATAATCCTGCCTTAGTCAGATGTGTTCCCATGAAGCCTAGTTTCATTAATTAACTAGACTAGTCTTTAAATGGGATTAATTACATGGGTCTAACTTCTAAAGCTTGCTAAATGTGAGAAATAATAGGTTGGGTTATGGGAAATGCATCGGTGGGCAGTTGTTTGGGATGCTCATGAACCTTTCTCTGGGCTAGAAAGCAACTTGCATCTGAGAAATGTTAACGTACCACTGTGCAGCTCCTTTTATGTCCTAGTTTATCAATAAATGGGCTGGCTTGTTCTGGCCTTTGTTTTCTGCCTGGAGCCTTAAGCATTATATTTGTGTATAAGTAGGAATAGCAGGAAACAAACTCATTGTGGAATTAACAACAGTGTAGGTGAAAATAATGAAAATACAAATATAAGGCAGAAAATGACAGCTATATTGTGTACTTTCAAAACAAAGCCTCAACTTCAGGTCTGTGGAAGGGGTGAATTTGGTGAACTTTGTACTTCTTCATTAACAGAATTTATTCTACAAATACCTTCTATGCTGTTCTGGATTTATTCACTGGAAATTTGTTCTGAAAGGCATTTAGATAACCAAGCCATCACATTAAGGCAAACATGAATCACAGCGTGCTAGTAAGTGTCTTCAGGGTGTTTAACACCTCTTATACCATGTTATCAGATTTAACTTACTTTACAGACTCCCTGCAGTGTTCCAACCAGTAACTTGCATTATAGCAATTTACTGGTTGTTGTTCAATTAATATTCACTTCCTGTTTTGACTGTACTAATGTATAAATTGTGAATCAAGAGAAGCACTAACCAAACAGCATCATAAATCTGACAATCATGTTCTTACTCAGACCTTCTCTTACAGGCTTCAGTGCTGTTTGCAACAGACAATTGCAAGCTACAGTTCAATCCTCTGATGACAGTAAAAGAAGTGGGACCTATAAAGTGTGTGCTGATGGTAGTACATCAGGCTAGAGGGATGAGGATGAAACTGAAATAGTCTGTTAGGTCTTTCCAAACAAAATACCTTACTTGGGAAAAGGAATTTTGTAATTAGCAGCATTGTCATTCTGTTTCAGATTTAGTTCTGCAATTGTTATTGACATTGGGAAACTACATAGACAATGTAGAAAAAGTGTGAGAATCTTAATATTTATTAAACTCTGCTTCTAGTTTCTCCTACAGTAAGATGTGTGTCTGTAGATTCCAGTTTGTTCTTAAAAGACCTGTCTTTCCCCTCCATGAGAAAAGGCAACATTTAGACAAACAGGTCATACTCCCTAGCTGGTACCTTTAAACATAACTGCAGTAGAAACAAACAATACCACTGGGCATGCAGCTTACAAATCTTGCTCTCAGCTGGGCCAGTTGAGGGATTACTCGCCTACTGATGCTGAAAGAGCTGTGTATTGCAGAGTTTTAATAAAAGCTTTCTTCACTTCGTAAAGCAATCTCTGTGCAATTGGTTCATGATCTTGCAAAGCAGGCAGCTGGCTGACAGTATTTCATTGAGCTTTAATGGAGAAAAGCCAGGTCTGAAGAAAATTAGTGTAGTAGTCTCAAATGTTTTAATAAGATATAGACTTTCTGTGAGCTCAGTCTTATTATTTGCTTTAAAACTTGTTTTTAAAAAGAAATGTCAAAGAAAACACTCAACAGTCTGGGAAAAATCTCTTGAGTGAAGCAGGCTGTAATCTTGTTTTAGTCTAAACTCAAATATGGCATAGTTTAGAAAGTTATTTACTGAGGCCAAATAGCCAAAAAGCTAAAGAGCATGGGATATGCAACTTGTGCTAGTCCTCTTTATTGATTTCTTTAAGGGAATAAAAATACATGTTGCCCTAATGAAAACAATCCATCAGTCTTCTGCAAGCCTACTGCCTTTGCAGCCATTTGGTGCTACACCATTTAGAGATCAGACTTGCTCTGGGGATTATGCTCTTCTTTTGAATTAATAAAACCTGACCAGTCTTTATTTGATTAACATTAAGCTGAAACTGGACAATGGTTCTTTACCAGTATTTATCTTGACATTAGACTGCTTCTGTTTCAGACCTGAAAAATTATTTTTGTCTAACATTTGTTCATTTTCTTCTCCCAACAATAGCAGTTAGGCTAATATATTATAAATGCTTCCTATAAATCTTGCTGGACTTTTTTTTTGTAAATGATTTCCTCTCATAATATAAGATCATTACAAAATTAAATTAAAAAAAATTTTTTGAAATATCATTTTGGAGCAATATGTTTAGGTCTAATGTTGTCATTTTTTGATTTGAACTAGAGGAAACAGATTAGCCACAACACAAATATTGCCTATCAAAGAAGTTGTTAGTTTTCAGTGAACAGAGCACCATCCCAAAACTTTGAACATTAAGACCCATCAATTGCCCTGGGGAAAGGTACTTTTCTCAGGGTCACCATGCTATGCTTTGTTTTCTTCACTGTGTGAGAAAGGCATGAACAGATGGATCGGACTACTACTTAATTCAGAGGCTTAGTTGAACTGCAGTCTAGATGCATTTGTGTATATTATGAACCACTAGAAATCTTCTCAGCTTGCAAGTCAATGAATACCTAGAATACACTCTGAATGGTATCGCTTCCTGCGTGTATTTATTTCTAAGTTTAAAATCTGTAATTTATCAATACAGCTATTTCCCACTGAGAAAACCACTCTTTAGTTTAAGAAGAAGTTTTTTGGCTCACACAGCCTTGCACTGTTGGAAACTAGTGGTTGGTATGTCTCCCTGTGATGCACAGATGAGGCACAGGCAGCAGAGGGTCAGTCTGTCTCAGGAAGGAAGATGCCAAAAATGTGGTGTGCGTGAAATTGCTGGTCAGGACAGAGAAACACAGTATTTGAAAGAACGATGGGAGGGATGGGTTTATTGTGAGTGTGTTTATGGAACAGCATGCATGTAAATTACAAGACAGCTTAATTTCCCTAATCTGTTTATGTCCTCTTCTAGAGCCCAACTCTACTTGGTGCCAGCCAAAGGCACTGTGAGTGACACCTCCCAGAATTCTTCATCCTGGGAAGGATTTCACTTCATCTGTGGCTTTACAAAATTGGAAGATAATAGTCTTGTCTTAGTTATGTTGTTATCAAATCTTGTGGCCCACAATCCTTAGGTTATCAGTTAGTACTGATCTCTGCAAGCATCTTTGTAGGAGATCAACCAGAAAACTTCTTGGAACCTAAATGGCCTTTGTACAGCTCAGGTTGCCTTGGCTTTAATGAGTTGCTGTCTTACATGGCTTGTAGTTTTATCATCTACTTGTGTACTATAAAGCGGTACATTTTACCTTGCTTTTTTTCAATAGTCCTTTGGGTCCTTAACTAGCAAAGATTTCATCAGGAAAAATGTCTTAAATATACATACAACTCCCATTAATTTTCTCAGTCTATCTTTATATTTCTGTAGAGTTGCCTGATGCTTATTTTCCCCATGTAGCCAAGAGTCAAGGAGTAAATGACTTGTCCAAGGTTGTCCAAGGTGGTTTTAGATGGTGAACCTGCATCTCCCAGGTCGTGGGCAGATCCCCTTGTCACTGGACAGCTTTCACCTTTAATGCTGCTTTTTATTGTTAACAGTAGTTCAGCTGTGCTAGAACTGGCCATGTTAGGGTTGTATTATAAGCAAGATAATAACTACTTCTTTTAATCCTCCAAACCAGTCCCTTTAATCTTTTAAACCTATTCAAATTAGGCTCAATGGACAAGGTGCTAGGAACAGCTCTGGGAGCGAGAAATCTGCCTATGGGAAGAGGGGATCCCTCTGTGCAATAGTGAAATTGGAAATGGTCACTTTGAACCCTGGAGTGAGAAGTTTCCCCTCTTATCACCTTCCATGATGCTTGTATTTACATTGCTCGAGGTAGAAACCAGGTACTCAGCTCTGTCATTGGGCCTGCCTGTGTGTATTGGGTTATATCTTGGCTTCATAGACTCTCAGTTGACTGTCCAATGACTTCATTCTATTATTTGTGTTATTACACATTGTGGTTTATAGTGAGTAGGCAGAATACTACTTGATCTTTTCAAACATCTCATCACCTGAGTCAAAAACATTCTGGAAAGCTCTTGCCACCAGTGGGAAAGGAAGAGCTAGTTCAGAATGCAGAAGTGTAAAGAAGATTTTCTTTAACAAGATCCTGGGCTGCATCAAAAGAAGCGTGACCAGCAGGTCGAGGGAGGTGATTCTGCCCCTCTGTTCCACTCTTGTGAGAGCCCACCTGGAATACTGCGTCCAGTTCTGGGGTCCTCAGTACAAGAAAGACATGAGTGGGTGTAGAAGACGGCCATGAAGATGATCAGAGGGCTGGAGCACCTCTCCTATGAGGACAGACTGAGAGAGTTGGGTTGGTTCAGCCTGGAGAAGAGAAGGCTTTAGGGAGGCATTATAGCAGCCTTCCAGTACCTGAAGGAGCCTACAGGAAAGCTGGAGAGGGACCGTTTACAAGGACATGTAGTGATAGGACAAGGGGTGATGGGTTTAAAATGAAGGAGGGTAGATTTAGATTGGATATAAGGAAGAAATTCTGTACTGTGAGGGTGGTGAGGCACTGGAACATGTGGCCCAGAGAAGCTGTGGCAGCCCCATCTCTGGAAGTGTTCAAGGCCAGGTTGGATGGGGCTTTGAGGAACCTGGTGTTGAGGAGGGTGTTGCTGCCCATGGCAGCAGGGTTGGAACTAGATGATCTTTGAGGTCCTTTCCAACCCAAACCATTCTGTGAGCCTAAGAGACCATTTGGATTTTTAGCAGTATGTTTCCACAATACTGGAGTACAGTTCTATGGTATTGTTGAATGTAATTTAGGCTTCAACTAAATGCTGGCAGGCATGGGTATTCTCTAACAGCAAATACATACAGCTGCTTTGTTTAAAACACTGGACTATCAGGCCAAACCATTCTTGGCAAAACCTGGTCAGGATGCTGTCTTTCCTCTGAAAACTGAAGTTGGATGCAAAGTTTGGATTTAGAAAGATCTTTTCTGAGTTTGCCGAGTTTCGGCTGCAGAAAATGCAGAAATGAAGCAGATAGTAGTTTGTCCAAATTTCAGGACACAATAGTATTTATTTATATGTACACTATTATTTGACATTTCATAGTATTTTGGGTTATTATCAATAGTTTGCTTGACGTTTTTTGACAGTGGTTACATATTCCCCAAACTAAATATCTTGAAAGTCAAAAACATAATGTTCTCTTGGACAG
>VXBL01001765.1:135707-169818 GCA_013400195.1 Aramus guarauna
TTATTTTTTTTTAAGTACTGGTGGCCAGTCAGAAATTAGGCTTATATAATTGCAAGACTGCAGGAGTTTGCTTTCAAGAGAAATGTCAGATACAATTGCAAACAGCTTTTTCTTGTATTTTTTAAGACAGTGACTTTTCAGGTAAAAGAATGTAAAGCCTAGTATTAATACAGGTCTGAACACCACTTAGCTCATCAATGGCATCCTCACTACTGCTAATGTAATCTCAAACTCATGCCATTAAAAAATTATTTTACAGCGTTTTTTATATCAGACAATATTTCATACAATTCATTGCATACACTTGTGTGTTTAAGATATCACTGTGAGTACAATTAGAACTGCTTGCAATTTCCCATATGATTAAAAATGCTATTTTCTACTCCTGGGTAAAAATAAAATCCTGAATTTTTTGTAGTCTGCAAGATTGAAACACTGAAACTTACTAATGCTTTCCCCAAGGAAGGTATTTTTTTCCTCTAAAAAAATTGTTTCATCTAAAATGCTGAATGTCTCCCTAGAATAAAATAACTTGTGCAGCCAGTTGGATTTTTAAACACAGTGATTTATAGTACAGTGAACAAAACTTTGTAATTAATCTTTCAACATCTTTTTGAGTGGCAGGTTAATAAACATTATTCCCATGAATACAGCACCTGACTAGCTCCAACAGTAAAAGACAACCACAATGTATCTCTTCTTTTCCTGCCAAAAAAAAAAAAAAAAAAGACCAGCCTGTAAACCTAGAAGACTGGGAGATTTGATATTAAGATACCATTGTATAGGCGTTTACTTGAATTGGGTGGGGATGTGTATTTAATTCTAAAGATAGCAATATAACATTAGGTGGTAAAAAGAGAACCTGATTTTTTTTTTTTTAATTGCCAAACTTTATCTTGACAGTAGAGTTTATGTAGATTTCAGAGTAGCACACTCTAGCTGTAAAAAATGCCCAGCAAAGAATTGCATCACATAGCAAAGATAATGTTGGTGTCTACAGATACGCAGCTCCGTGAGAACCACAGGCCGTTACAGGTGAAACTGGTGTGACGGATGACAGCCAACTCCAAAAATTGCCACGCCAGCCTCACGCACGAGCAGCAGCCATGACAGTGGAGCTTTGCTCCACCTTTTATATTGCGTAGTACTTACCTAAATGTGTCTAGCTTGCTGCGACGTGGACACGGGCCGGTGGTGGGGGACACTAACAGGATCCTGGTGGGGTGTCAGCCCAGTGTGCTGATGAGTTGATGAGGATGGAGAACAGGGAAGTGTCATGAGAGAACCATTTCAGAGAAGTTGAAAGCCCTTCTCTCATTCATTCATTCTGATTTCTATGGCTCCCACTCCCTTAAGGCAACAGACAGTGCCACACACTTACCCGACGTTAGTGAAATGTAAGACCTTTTAAATATTAATATTTCTTGGGGCCTCTGGGTAGGTTCACCACCTGCTACCTCATACAGCAGCTGTCTAAAGCAGTTTTAGTCACTTCATTTTGAAACTTTCATTTTGCTAACTGCTCTTCACAGGCTGATAAGACTTTGAGGGACTAAAAACCATGCAGCTGCCACACTGCGAGCATGGCGAGCCCTAGGCTGCACTCACGCGTCTACTTCCTATGTCACCGCTGCAGCTTTGAACTGGACGGTTAAACGCAATAAACCTGTGCAAGGCCACTGGAGTCTCAGATTGTGTTGCAGTGGCGCACCATATCCACTTTTTTCTTTATCTGTACCTATTCTGGGTGTTTCCAAAACACCCAAGTGTCTCACAGTGTTTTTCGTTTGTCACAGAGGTAAGGGGACCCAGCTGCTCCCAAATTACAGGGGAGCTGGACACTAGCAAAGAGCAAGCTAAGGCCATACAAGGAGTGTCTGAGTGTCTTGTAAAAGTTTCTATAGTTCGATTTTTTGAAGATTTGTCCAGTTCTGTTGGCTTCATTTGAGTTAATTCCCTCTTATAGAACTATGCCATGTGGGCATCACTTCTAAAACATTTCATTGAGAAGTGAAATATCAACAGATCCAGCTACTAGTTAAATCAAAGCCAAGCTGCTGTAGTAAACAGCTATGTGACCCCGCTGTATCAGTTTCTTTTGGTGTAGCTGGAAGAAATTTTCTTAAGACCTAACTTCAGTCTAGCTTTGGTACTGGCATCACTATAAAGCAAAAATTTGGAACATGGATTCTAACTGCTGTATTTCCTACAAGAAATACCATCCAGCTATTTCAGCTATTATTTCATGTATGTGCCTTGGCTTAATCATTGTTAGCATGTTAGTGGTGAGAACTGTGTAAGTTCCATTCGGACTAGGAATAAACCTGTGTAATGAGCTAAATAACACTGTCCAATATGTGCAGGCACTAGCTCTTCTGTTGCTTCTCAGTTTGGGTTTTTCTCAGTATATGAAGTTTCTTACTGTTGCAAACACAGCTATCTTTTTAAAATGTCATCCTTGGTTCTTAAGTCATCATGAGGACAGATTTTTTTTTTGGACATAAGCTTTTGACTTGCTGAAGGTCCTGTAAGAAGAGCAGAGCGTTAAAGAGAAGTCCCCAGCCTTTTGCTCTTAAAAGAGACTGAGTGGCTGCGTGGTTATGGAAAATAGTACTAAAAATCGGGTGTGTGCAGCACAGCATGGCTTTGAAATGCTGAGAGTGGTTTGGAGACACTCTCACCAATGCCAAAATTTCCTTCCATGCTTCAGTGACTTACCACCAGCATAACTGGGAGTTTCTAGTTAAAAACAGGCTTCTCTTCATAGGGAGATGTATAAATGCAAAACCACTTATGGAAAGACCAATAAAAAGGACAAATAACTAGACTAACGTCACTGTGCTCTGAAAGTGCATGTCAATGGAGCCTTTCAGAGCACCACGTGAAACCACAGACAAATCTTTCTAAACCATAACAGGCGGTGCTTCCCTAAGAGCCCGGGAAGACCTTTGCCACCCCTCTAGTACCCTTGCTCCCTTTGCAGAAAACAAAACCTGGCACTCCTAATGCCACAGGACATTAACACCTTTTGATAAAATGCCTGCCAAAACTCTATGCAATTTGAGGATTTACCACAATTATTCAAAAGTATTTGTTCATCATTCTGAATGCTGTCTCTAACCTTGTTGGGTAAGTGGCTTTTTCTGTGGTCTCAAGGTCTGGTACTAATGAAATGAGTTGGGGGTATTGAATGAGAAGCCTGTAAATTAAACCATTGCTTTCGTTTATGACATTTCACTGCTCTTGCTCTGCAGTGACTCTAAAGGGGTGTGTGGCAGCCTAAAGCATCATTGGCTCTTTCTTGCAATACCTCCAAATAAAAGTTTTAATATCCCTGCTTACAGAAACCTGGCTTCTTCATGTGGGCTTGATGATTCTTATCCATGTTTCAAATTACTGCTTTGCTTAACGTAAACATATTAAAAGCATCTAATCTTACCCATGACTAGAATCATTGCATTTGTCAAAGGTGAAAGCCAGCCCTTTGAGCTTAGTACAAGAAGTCCTTCTCTAAAGGGCAAAGGTACGGGGCGGGTGTGTGTGTGTGTGGGTGTGTGGGTGTGTGTGGGTGTGTGTGTGTGGAGGGGTCAGTTGTTTTTTTCTTCTATAGTCCCTCCGTACTTTGATTTTATTGAAAATTTTAAAATAAAAGTGCGTTTTCGATCAACAGTTTCCAGCTCAAATGAAAACAGTAGGGAACAGAGATGAAATTGAAATTTCAGTGTATTCTTACAATGCCAGTTTAACAACAACAACAACAAAAAACCCCAAAAACCAAAAACAAATCTAAAATGCCATGAGATATAGACTTAGTCATGGCTTAACAATTTAATAGAACATGAATGCTGAGATATTTGGATTCATATTCAACTCTTGATTGTAGGGGGATGTTCAGAGACGCAGGCCTTGGCTATGGGTTTTGTCTTTTCTCTGCATAAAATAGAAATACATATCTTTTATTCTTTTAAAATCTCTTATAGGAGTTTTTTGCTTTCCAATTTTTTTTTTTTTTTTTTTATCTTTTGTCATCGGAAGAAAAAGTATATTCTTGGACAGTCAGTTATCTGTGGAAGATGATGTATCTAGCACACTATAATTTGATTAATGACAAGAGAATTTGATGTCTTCCAGGTACACTTCAAAATCTCCTTTCTTTCCATTACTTTTGACCTTAAAGATCTTCCAAGATAATGGCACAAGGTCATAACTAAATGAGTCCAATAACACCAGAGACAGCTAGACAAGGCAAAAGCAATTCATGCACCTGAGGATTTCTGTCAAAGGCGTTCATAGTCAATTTACTTCCCAGGACTTCCTTGGGCATTGATCTGTTTTCCAAGCTTCTGAATATGAACTGCATTTTAAAACAAAAGTAAGATATATGGTTAACAGTTTCAGGGAAGTAAATTGAAGCTGGCTGTCAAATTGACACCCAGGCTAAATTGACTGAAATGCCTTTTTAATTTCAGTTATCTAAATGGATACTACCCCTTTAAAGGCTAGCTCTGCTGGAATGCTGAAGAGAGAGTCTATTCTGAGTTGGATTTAGGCAAAATTTTCTATTTACTGGTTAATGCAAATGATATAGCTGCCAAGTCTGCTCATCTTGGCTTTTTAAAATATAGTATGATGGATGTAAGTGACAGAGAAGGATGCATTTGCTTTCCTTGTGGCCTTGCAGTAAGGTAAAGAGACAAGTTGCAAAGAGGTGTTAGAAGGTTTAACAATAAGGAAAACAACCCTATAGAAGTCTAATACTGTTTGTAATAAACAAGCAGTGCAAAGAAGTCTAGTACTAAGGGGTAATTCAAGGGATTTTTTTTTTTTTTTTTTTTTTTTAAGAAAAAGGTCTGCTTTTCCTACGGGATGTCAAACAATATCACTCTTTATGAAGAATATCCTTAATCCTACTGCCTTTTAGAATAGTACTCAAAATTTTGTTTTTAATCCGTTTGTTTTATCTATAAAAATCCAAAAGCCAACTGAGCAAAACAATTGTAGGGAATATCATGTGTGTTTTCTTTGCATAATTGAATCACATTTTTGTGCCCAGATATTAACAGTATTCAACACCAAACAGCAATAAGTTTCTTAAGAAAATCAATGCTAAGATTTTCCTGCTGTATCTCTGCAAAGCATCAATTTATCACCAAAGTTAAAATGGCAGAAATACAATAGCAGGATTAATTGCATCATTAATTGAAAATTTCATACTTAGATCTTCTATTAGAATTATTTTTGTTGCTGTGAAAGGGAAGCAAACTGAAAGCTGAGAGTTACAAAACTGAGGACTTTTAAACTTTTTTTTTCCACCAAAAAAATGTCCAAGCCCTTTGGAAAGCTGATTGGCTGGGGTCATTGATACTTTCTGCAAAACAGAAAATTCAGATAAAGCTGAAATGGAGAAAAATATACAGTGAACTTCCACTGTGTTATACAACATGGGTGGGATTCTGAGGTTTTACGTAGACTTGAGAAGATGAGATTATTTCCATGTGCCTGGACCCATTTTCCTGCTAAGTTTTTTTTCCCAACACGGCATTAGAGTGAGACCCAGCATGCATCAGGGTGCATCAGCATGCATCAGGGTGCATGCATCAGACCCAGCACACATTGGCATGCATCCTCATCCCCTTCCTCGAGCAACAGAGTTTCTATAGGATTATATGGAGGAGTTTCCGGCTGAAGCCTGGTATTCTCCAAAAGGGACCCTGTTCGGACAGCCAAGGCAGCAGGGTGCTGTGGTGTATCTAGGCAAGGAGTGTAGGTGCAGGTGGAGTCTCTGGGATGGAAAGCAGAATGTGGTCCCCTCCTAACAAGACTGGGAGAGGCCACCACTACCGTTGTTTCTGGAGCAGGATTGGGAGGGCAGGGTTGCACGAAGCTGCTAATTTTCCAAGGATGTTGATGCAGAAGATCCAGAACAAGCAGGCTCGGAATGACTATCAGAAGGCTTTCTCTAGCTGTGCTGCAAGAGAGAATATTAAAAATGTTTTCAGTGGATGATTAATGTGGAGGAAAAAAACCACCCCAGCAGAAATAGATGTGGGTTAAGCAGTAGACACAGCAAAATGGGCTATTACCAGCACATCATTAACAGCCCACAGTGATGCTGAGGACACTTTAATAAACCCATTCAGGGAGGATTACTGCTATTAGGAATAACGATCAGTGGCAGCAGTGTGTTTTGTATGAATAATGGGGCCTATATCCACCAGCAACAATCTCTGCTAGAGCCATTTTGTGTCTGCTGATACACAGGATATTTTTCCTTGATCAGACGTAGCATGTAGTTTGATGCTTATATTTTCATCATTAAACCAAACCTAAAAAACCCCTGATAAAACTGTTAGAGCTCTGCAAATTAATGTTACAGAAAAGATGGGCAAGCATCCAAAGTCAGAAAATATTTGAAATGTGGCAAAGACTGCAAATTTAGAGTTCTAAAAAGGCTCATTTTTATTCTGTTTACCTCCTTCTGCTCAGAATCATAGCTAGGAATTTCTGCACACAATCTTCCCTGCTTTCCTGTGAGGCATAGCACATGAGAGTGAGCTGAATTACGCATCTTCTTGCAGAGTCTCCGCAGGCATGCTTCTGTTCCAGTCTGCTCTTTGGGGTCCAGGGCAAAGTGCCCTGAGGCCTGGGGCTGCCCCGGTGTCATGGAGAACCGCTTCAAATGATGGAGCAGATTACTTCCGTAAATGGTAATTTTACTGTAGATAAGAGTTTCACCGATTGGGAAGTTTTCCTTAAGTTGTATATTGCCATCAGAAAAGAAACTGTTCTACTGGTTTAATGTAGATGTGGCATGGGCTCAGTTCTGTTACGGAGTTTGGGAACTTCTGTTGCTGATGATCCAACAAAAAGAAAGTCCTTTCTTCCCTTTCAACAGTTATTAACTCTGAATCTAAAGATGTGTTTGATTGGCAGTTAGGAGGAACTATATTTAATATGGGGTCACTGAAGCTTATAAAAAATGGAACATGTAATGCAATTTTTGCAGAGTAGATCCATACATTAAGGGAAATGCTCAGTGATCACAAAAAAGTACATTAGTGCGCACACACACACACACACACACAAAAAGAAAGTAAATATGGGACAAAGAAAAGGAAAAAGTGTGGAACAATTCCCAGCTCTCCTTCTCACGGTGTGCCTCAGTTCTTATGACAGGCATCATGTTCCAGCAGTTAAGCTTTCGTCTAGCAAAGCTTCCACCCAGAAGAAATTTCCAGGCGAGACGTGAAAAGGAAACAAAATGGCTTTATATTCCATTTATGTTTATTTATATTTCAGAGGTCTTTCTGCAGGATCACTTTTTCAATAAACCTGTACAGAGGCAACAAACTATATAAACAGTAACAAGTAATTGGCCTCTGGCATCTTGCATGAACAGTGAGGATGTGACTTTTGCTCAAAGAAAACACGCAAACCTGTCAATGCAAAACAGTGGCAAAAGCTAAGCAGGGGCTGTTGTGTATCCTGAGGACTGTCTTGCACTTACAGGCATCGTTAATTTTCAGTTTCACTGGTACCTCACTGGCCTAACTCTGCTGCCACTGGGAATTATGCTTACTGATTTCAAAACCGGCCGAGTTAAGGCAGTGATGTGGAAATCCCATCTCTGCCTCTGATAGAATTCTAGTCCCTGCTTGGATGGAGAGAGCTTTTCCTTTCTGAGCCTTGTCAGAAAGATGAGAGCCCTACCACAGCATCCCCGGGGGCCCAGGACATCCTGGAGCTCAGCACGGCAATGGATGCTACGCCCTGTAAGAGAGATTACGGATTTAAACCAGACATCTGAAAGGCTTTACAGTACAGTCACTACACTGAGGTCTAAAAGGTGCTGTTCCTGCCTCTATCCCACTTTTGTCATCGCCAGACACAAGCTGAGTCTACTCTTGTGTGTGGAGAAGTGAGATATGTGGTTGAACTACATTAGGACACAAGAATGTCATTGAAAAGCCTACGGGAGCTAGATAGCATGCCAAGTTGTTATTAATTTATGACAGTTTCGGTTGGAAATGCAGCTTCTCTTTAGTGACTGTCTCATTTTAATAATTTTTTTGTGCTGGTGTGACACACAGTGAAGTCTTTCTGCGTGCCTTTGTCCTGCAAGTAACCGTGCTCCAGCAACATCTGGCTTCTGGACATGAAATATCACGAGCACTGAGATACACTAGCTACCACAAGATTTGGCCTCAGTTGCTTGTAAGTATGTCTTGGTTTCATGGGAGCGTGTTTTTTTTGTCTGAAATATTGATGTAAATGTAGCCTGTTTTGTCTGTTGTTTTGCCTGATGATTATATTTTTCCATGCCTGCCACCACGTGCAGTTGCTGTGATCCCGGAGCCACTTATGTTTTGCTCCGCTTCGCGCGCGTCCTCTTACCACAGCAACCAGGGAGGTGGCTGTGAATGGGGCTGATGTGAGCAACTCATGGTGGAGACTACGCACCTGAAATAACAACATGTAAATTGCCACGCCATCACATAAACAACGTAGGAAAAAAGGTTAGATTTGATTTGTTTTGTTTTGTTTTGTTTTGTTTTGTTTTGTTTTGTTTTTTAACGCAGAAGCTTATTTTATTTTAGAAATTATCTGGGCTGTTGACAGATCCCTTCTGCCATCTCTTCTGTGTTATCTGACATGATACGGTATAACCTGTTGACTCCACTTACAGCTTCACATTCCAAAGCATACGTAAATGGAAAATAATTCAGAGTTATAAGCAATCAAAACTCTGTCTTTTCTTGTTTTCCAGTTTGCTAGACAACAAAATAGTTGATTTGGTAAAGCGCAGTGTTCTGGGTCATAATAGCCTTCCTCTTGTGACGCAAAATGAATGCCATTAGTCATCAGAAAAGGTTATGATGTTACTTTCCTTTACATGCTCAAGGAATTCACTATTCAATGCCTACTGTAGGTTGCTTATGAGAAGTACATTGGAACAGGTTGGGGTTTTTTTTTGGTTGAAGCACACAAATTAACTACAGTCAATACAAGTCCATGTCTTGTTAGCAGCAACCAGTCCCAGTTACTCAGAAAATGCTTTTCAGCAGTTTGTTGTGGAAAGCCAAGAGTCACTCGGATAACTTATTGAACAGCTTTTTTACCTTTCCTGTCTTGGTCTGAAGAGATACTGTTAATTATTCGGTAAAAGCGGGTATCTGAATTTCTCTTGTGTTTTCTCTGGGGTTATGGCAGGAAGGCCCTGAACGAGCAGCACCCTAAATCACGGGATAGATGAGGCTGTCATTGCCAAGGAGCTGTGCTGGGGGCTCAGCCTGCCACAGGGATTTCAGTGCAGGGTAGTAGGAAGTCACGGGTCAGCTAGTGTCAAAAGCTGATGCTCCTCATCTGTCTAGGAGTCATTTAATGCTGAATGAATGTCTTTCGATTCTACCAGAGAGGACACAAAGGAAACTGCTTGCAAAAATGTGAAGGGAAAATGTAGCACTTTGTGATGTGTGGCAAAACCTACCAAAAAAAATCCAGTGTGTAACTCTCTTCTTGCCCAGTGAGGATGGTTAGCTGACCTGATGTGACAACCAGCCCACCGCAGCTGCTGGTGTGCCGTCAGCTTCGCTGGTGGTGCAGTACGGGTCATGCTACCACCCTGGTGCTACAGTGCCCATTAAATTGCACGCCGTGCAGGGTTGTTTCATGCCCTGTGCCGACTGCACTTCCAGGTTCAGTTAGAAAAGGTGGAGACTACTTTGGTCACATAGTGAAATGTCCTGCCTGTGCATGTTAAACCAGGAGCCTGCTGGTTTTCCCTGTATCTTGCACTGACAAACCCTACACTTGATGAAATAAATGGGAGTTTTGGCATTGACATCAAAGAGCAGAGGCAAAAAATGCATTGCAAAAAAAGAAAAGAAAAAAAAAGACAAATATTATTTTGGGACAGACTAAATATCTCTGGCCTGGAAGACAGTATAGGCTTGGGGTATGCTAGAAAAGGTGGTTGTAAATCATGCTTGTTCTCTGTTGCTGCTGGCCAGGGACAGATTAGACCTTGAAATAAATAAAAGTAAGTCCAATGCAGCTCTTGGATTTATCCCAGCTGCTCATGGTTTCAACCAGAGACCACTGGGTGTCCACGTCTTTTCACCAGACTCAGAATAATACGTGCTTCCAGCAGTGGAGCCAGCATGCCTTTTTCTGTCCCTGTCTTTGGAGAAGCAAAACTCTTTTGTGGTGGTAATGACAGGGTCTTTTGTGGGAGGGAGCAAGCTGAGGGCTGAGACTGGAATGAAGTACAAGGGGCTATGGCTTGAAGAGGAGGAATAAGGAAGAGTAGTGGGGGGCTGGGAGGGGGACGGTGATGTCTCCTGTCTCTCTCTCACCAAGCCTTCCTTCCTCTAAGCTAATCCTAAAATCTGTAACTTCCAGAGTCTTTCCAGTCCCCTATCTTCAGCTACAGCTTTTTCTGCTTCCCCCTCCACTCCCTGCAACTGCAACCTGCTCATCCTCCTGGGCTTTGCAGGTGAATGTAGTGTGATGGGCCTGGGACACCAAGAAAGCCAGACTCATCATTTCTCCTATAATCTGTGCACATGGGCAGCAAGTGTCCTCAGGAACGTCTCACTTCTTTGCCTGCAACCCCACAGCGGTGGTCTCCATCCCACGCCCTCCAGCCCCAGCACATCTGGCTCTCCAGGGTCCTGCCAGGGGCAAAATACTCAGTGGGTTTCTGTCTGTCAGTAGCTGGGATGCTTTGATTGCTCTGGTTAGTGTTCCTTATGTCTCCATCTCAAGTAGCTCCTTAGCAATTTTCTTTCTTTGCCCATGTGCTATTTATATGTGTGTGTATGTGTGTAGACATACATACATAAACATTAGCCCTGAGAGTGGAGCACAGTCTAGGGATCAATACATAGAGGAAAAACTCGAAGGATTTGCTGCACCATTGTCATAACTTTTTTGTGTTGTCAATGACATAATGCAGATAATAGTGCAGGTCAGACAGGGCATCTCACTGTCCTTCCGCTATCAGAGCTGAGAAGAAATTATTCTCCTGGAGTTAGAAAGACTTTTATTATCCACAGAATGGATTTCCTGAGGGAGCTTGAAAACCTCATAAATAAGGGACCTCTGGAGGACCCTGGAGCTCAAAACTCTGAATCTGAAATTGCTGTGTCTGCTGAGGCTGGAGTATGTGAACTCCAGCAATACCTCCCCCACCCCATATGGAAATTTCTGTGTGGAAGGAGGTGGCATTTCATGGATATCTCCAGGCTATCCTGAGGCAGTAGCATGTGTTCTAACAAAACTGTATTCATAAACCAGTTAAACAAACATAGGCAAAGCATGCAACTCAGAAGCACATCACCTGTAGAAAGTGTGTGCTGGGTGTTTTTCTATGCATGTTTCATGTTGCAAAAAGCAACATTATTATTACAGATTTGCAAACCTACTTTTTAAAAAATTTTTATTTTTTACATTCTACAAAGCATACAGGAGGGTGCTAAAGGGGAGAGATTATGTGTCACAGTAATTTTGAATGTTTTCCCCTCCTGTTTGTGATCTAACAGCCAGAATGTTTCCGTTTCTCTGACTTTTTGTTACTCCATTTCAATTTTGCAAAGATGTTTTAGAAATCTAGCATCTATTGACTTTCAAAGACAGAACAATGAGACCTGAAGTGACCCCGTACAGGAACCCAGAGTCCTTCTCTTGCTAAATGTGTGCTGATGAACTACCAGAGCCAACAGTAACCTCAAGGGACCGTATTTCCAATATACACGAAAATGTATGAAACATACGTGAAATGTGTGAAACAGCTTAAAGCACAAGTGGGCAAGGCTGGCCTGGACCCGTCATCAGCATCTCGTTATCAGAATCATTGCTGGCTTTTAGTGTACGTGACAAAGTGGGAAGGAAAAGAAGGGAAACTCCCTCCACCAGTGGAGGGATAAAAAGGAGAACAAGGTGTAAAGTAGGGCTGGATGTGCTGTGTATGCCTTGGGACTCCTGGAGAGGGAGAGAGGGAAGAGAGAGTGGTGCCGGGCACACGCTGACTTCTCGTGCCGGCCAGCCTGTGATGGTGACGTCCGGATGTCCTGCAGGTGGCTGGGAGAGAGGACAGCCAGACAAAGCAGCTATTCATTCCCTGCCCTTTGGAGGTATTCTCACAGTCTCTCTCATCCCAGTGTATGAATCAGAACAGCAAATATACACTCTATTTTCTGTCTGGAAATGCAGTCTTTATGTCTCCAGAACACTTCCCTGGCACGCTGGAGAGTTACACCGGTGTCCATCAGCCGCTTGCTAAATTGGGGTGAACTTCCCAGTTCCTGTGTGACTTTCAAGAGAGGTAGGTGCAGGTGCGGATGGAAAAGGAGGGCTGTAAAGATTGGAGAGCAAATGCTACCTCTAGAAGAAAGCTGATGTGCTTTTTGTTCTCCTTCCTGTCATGCCATGTTTATGTCCTGACATAAGAAAAAAATCTGAATGGCCCTGGTTTTAAAATGGGTGGGAGCAATACAACAATGAAATACGACCATTATCAACACTTTGAAAAATCTTTTTAAAACTTGGTCAGGCTTCTATGTCCTTATTTGTCTAACTCGTTTCCTCAGTAAGTATGTGTCAGACAGGAATAAATGTAATAGGAAGAGAAAATTAACGGGATTTATTGCCCATAGGAATTACTGTTTCTGTGGAAAAGGGTGGATCCAGTTCATGAGATGCTCTGAAGTGCAATCACATTACAAATGTTTCTTATGTCTGTCCATAAATAGTATTTTATTAAGCTCAAATATACCTTTCCCCCCCCTTTTCCCACTGCAGAAAAGACACATTAAGATTGAAATAGGACATATACAGCTAAGAAAATTAGCTTCCTAATACCAAATGCTTCCATAAAATTATAGTGTCCATAAACTAATAGATCTGCTTAGCTGGACAAATGGGATTCTATAAAGTAGATGCTGTCTAGCACTTAAAGAAAAGTGCTACCTGTGTTTAGGAAGGGGAGGAGGGCATAGTTTGACCAATCAAAATATGGTGACTGAAGTTCTTGGACATGTAACTCCAAACTCTTCAACAGCTTTCATTTTATTTTGGCTTTATTGCCAGCAGTGACCTAATGTTTCACCTCACCCATACTCTGAATTATTTAAACAACAGCACCAATTCTAATTTGGTGTGACCAAAATTTATGTTTTACCAAAATATATATAATTTCAGAACATTGTCTCAAATATGGAGAAAAACTTATTTAAAGTATTCTGGAGGAAAAGTGGACATGTTTTGTTTTGACACATTAAAATACAGACATATTTAAATGACATTGGAATTTCTTTATTTTTTTAAAATGAGGACTTTCAAGAGAAGTGATTCATTTTGGATCAAAAGAAATATTCTAACTTGTAACATTAATTCTCTCTTTTTAAAAACCTCATCAATAATACTTAAAAAAAATATTTCATGTTAACTTAAAACAAATTTCTGTTTCTTTCTGAACTGCTCTGAAAGCAGTTACTGACCTAATTGTGTCTATCAAATCATGGACCAATGTGAGATTCATACTTATATTTTCTGGCTTTCTTCAGTTTTATCAGTTAAATGAGAATAAATCTGGAAACAACACTCATGAAACCTATCATGATGTCTTCATCAAATGACGTGTTGACTATTTTCTTTGTATTTGGAGCCGACTCTCTTTCCTGTTGTTTTTTTCTTCATTATCTCTTCCATGTGAGATCTCTACCTTGCTCATTTACACTACCTGCAAAGGCTGTCCGGTCTGTACGTGTCTCCGACTTTCTTGAAAGCCACCGAGTGCGGCTCGCTCCTGCTGCGGCAAGGACGAGGTTGACAGGAAGAGATGTTATTGGCATTCAGATTCCAGCTGGAGCAGGAAAGTCACCAAAGGCCTGTATGGAGGATATGGGGTTGTATCCGCTGGTTGGTTGATATCAGATAGGATGAAAATAACCTCTTGTAGGTTACTGCTTTGGGGTATTTTTATTTCTCTCTTTTTAAAAAAATATCTTAAATTAAAAGATGCACTTTTAGTTAAAGAGCAAGACTGTGACAGAAGTCTGGCTTCTAACTGTGATGCTGTAGCACATCTCCTGTAATGCTTTGATGGAATGGTTTAAAGACCTCTTTCTCTTTTTTAGTTTCTTAGGTGTTTAATCTCAGCGAAGAAAATAAGTTAAATTTCTCACTCTGGAAAATAGCTTCATGCCTATAAATACAGCGCTGAACTTAAAAAGGGGGAAAAGGAACAGATATGTATCCATTGCCAAATACAGCTCTTGGCTATAGACCTGCACTCCTTCCAAATTTGAAGACTTTTCACCTCTTGAAGTGTTATAGAGCACATGTCATAGTATTTCTTATTACTGTCCTTGACTGCAGGAGGCATCTTTTATAAATCTGTCACCTTTATCTTGAATAATACTTTAAATATAGCTTTTTATAGTTTCTTCTGTGGCTTGTGTGTCTGGAAGCCCAGGCACGTTGTTCCATTTTGAGGGCCAATAGTTCTCAGGCATTGCACATTGCAGAAACACAGTAGTGGGGGAAAAGCATCAGGAGAGATAGTGTGACAGTCTGTATGAATGCTCATAGTTTCTGACAGCTCCATTTTCTCCTGCCATCTGTGTCCTCAGTCTTTCTGGAAATTAGGGTGCATCAGCAGTTCTGTTTTATTACACAAAAGCTAAAGCAATTTAGAAGGATTTTTGGTATGGCAGCAATTTCTTGAGTTTCCATAGAAAAACTAGATTATTTAACACTCAAATAAAAGAAGTTATACATTGTGGACTTATAATTACTAGTATGTGTATATTTAGTATAAAAAATAATTTCCATATTTCTGAGCCTTCAAGTCTTTTTGCCAAATTACTCCTAGCCTTTTAAATGGGTTTTTAGGTTAAAAAATTTAGAACTTTTATCTGTTTTATCCTAGGAGGAAAAAACATGTAGCCATGTTTAAGCCTTTGTTTCCTGGGAAAATCCTTGAGACTCCTTGTGAAATCCTGGGGGACCAACCTCTGCAGTGCTGTTTCCTGCTGTGCTAGGCTGGGCCAACAGCACCTCCTGCCTAGCCACAGGTTTACCCCTTCGTCTGGCACCATGGATTTTCTGCATGAGTCAGGAGAAAATCTGCCTTGGTTGGTAGGTCAGAGAGAAATACAGCAGTATCTAGGGGCAGCACACTTTTATTGGGATATGCAGACCATTGTTTATTCAATATGCAAGCGTTTGCAGCGTGAGGAGCTAGAAATACCTTTCACGGTTAAGTCCTATGTATAACAATCCAAGTTCTTGTGTATCTTGTGCAGGGATTTTAAGTTTGGGGTAGGTCAGGATTTGTATGCATTCAAATCAGTGGGAGATTTCTTCACTGGTTTCAGTGGGGCCACCTCAAACAAGCAGCAAGCTAGGATCCACACTGCTGTTTCAAACACTCCCAAGCTCTCTTCTAAAGGATATCTGTACTTGTTTCATCTCTGTGGTTTTATAATCTTCCCATTACACCTTACCTTCTTCTCAAGTGATCATGTTTTTCCTGTTATGGGGCTATAAGGTGGAAAACTCATCTCCTATTTCTCTTCATTATTTAAAACCAATATAAAACGCCCTCTGGCACAACGTTCTTAGACCACCTACAGAAAAATCCTTTGCTACCATTCTTCCCTTTGTTTCTTTTTACTGGATGTTTTCATTTCATCTTTGCTGATGTCAGGATGTTGTCAGAGACACCCGAAAAAATGCAACATTGATGGTGAACTCCAGTACTTAAAAAATGTGGATGACAGATCCTTGGGGTTTATAAATCACCATAACTCCACCAACTTCTAGGTACTGTAAATTTTTGTTAGACCTGCCCACCAAAGCCATTTCAAAACTTATTGTAACCACATGAGAGAAGAATAAACTACAGTCCCTCCTCCCACTTATTTACACTTTTTATATCTGCTTTCAGCTACAGCTGATAACACACCCTTATGATAGAAGTAGGATGCTGTAACACATGTGTACCACCAGCCTGGCTCTGCTGATGGAATACGTACCATGTGCTGGAACATGCTGACGTGACTCATCTGCCTGTTCCCATGGGTGATTTGGCTATCCAAAAGATACTCGTTTCTCTTAGCCCAGCGACAGGGAACTGGGTGTGTGAAAGTAAGGGTTACAAACCCTTCTTTAGGGTGAAAACTGGCCCCAGGGAGTCAAGTGGGAAGATCCTGTAGACTATGAGGCTAGGTGATAATTTGGTGTTTGCATATTAATTTGGAATTTCAAAGCATTGTAATTTTCTATGGTATCCACAGGAGGCCCGATGGCCTATGCACAGTGCAGATGTGGATTTTCTCCCAGGTGGCACTCCTTGTTCCTGCAAACTTTTCTCAGGTTCTCCTCTGGGGTCTGGAATCAGCCTCTCAAATTTGTCAGAAATCAAAACCCAGAGTCCCAAAGGGATCATCTGGCAATGATGTACCTTTCACTTGCTGCACTTCTCTCTTCTGGCTTGTCAGTTATCTTCATTGCACTATGTTTTCCCTTTCTCATTGACGAGGAGGTGATACAGTGTCCTAGGCCCTCCAACAGAATGTGCCAGTACCACGTTCTACACCATGTTGGTTGAAGTAGTTTCCATAGTCATTACTCTCCCAGAAATATGCTTTTGCTCTGTGTCTATGATGTCATGTTAAGATTTTTCTGATAACAGATGAAAGATTGTTTTTTCTCTTTGGAGCTGACTGTCTCATTCTAGGAAATCTTTCTGCTCCTTGACTTTGCTTTGACCCTTGGATTTTATAAGGTTGGAGAAAAACAGGTTGATCAGCTGGAGAAAAGACTTGGAGCAGGGACTGCTTGGAATGAGAATGCCCCTTAAAAAGTCTGGGAGCTACAAAAATTTCTATAAATTCTACAAGAAATTTCCACAAGTCAAAGGTAATAAGGGATACAGCACATGTTTTACAGCCAATAGAGCATCTAACTGATTCTTTTTTTTCTCTTCTCTGCAAGACAGGCAAATCTGAGAAAAGGCTGAGTTGGCAGAAAAGACAGTTAAGTCTTCTTTATATTGGTATTTTTATAACAAATTTCTATTAGCATGTTACAGAGGATGCATCTTTTTGGAATGACTCTGGAGAGTTGCAGGGTGATCTTATGATACTGAATTATGAACTAGCACATAAAATTCAGTATACTGAGTACAAGAGACATGCATGTAGGACAGAGGGAGAAAGAGGGCAGATGGAAAAAGAGGACATTTTGTATATATATGTGTATGTATCTATACATACACACATATCGTAAGAAGTCCTGAAAATGTCAGCCCAACCATTGGATGTGGTCAGAGGGGCAAAAAGAGCATTTGTAATCCTTATGGGAGTTGTAAGAAACAAGCCAGAAAGTATCTTTAGTATATGACATTCATCTCTAGCATATCTATTTTTGGACACTGTGGGCAGTTTTGGTCACTTTACCCTTGGAAGAACAAGAAGAACAAGAAACATCAGAGGGAAGGGCAGCAATGCCAACAAAATGATCTCAAATACATGGAAAGACTAAAGAGAAGCCTGCAGTTCAGAGGAAGATGGCCTGAGAAAATTTTAAGAGGAACGATTATTCAGTATTTTCCTCACAAAGCAAAAAAAATTCAACACCCGATGAAGTTAGCAGGGTGTATATTCAGATAAATAATTGGAGATTTTTCACTTCAAGAGTAAGACAGAGAAAGAACTCATTGGCATAGGACATGGTGGACACCAAAACTGCTAGTGCAGTCACAAAAAGATCTATAAAAGTTTTTGGAGGATGGGCTTGTCTGTTGCTATTAAATCCAGAGGTTTGGATCCTGTCTCTGGTTCTGTTTACTCTTGGGTAGCTAATTGATGATGGAAAGATATGCTGGCACACATTGTACTCTACATGTTGTAGCATCTGCTACAGGTCACTTTTGGAAAAGGGACACTGGCTGAGATAGACATTTTGGCATCTTTTTTATGTCGCAACCTTGAAGACTCGTTTTGAAGTGGCTGCCAATTTATACTGAATCTGATTTTGAGACTGCAGACTGGTGTATAGTACAGAATGGGAAGGAATTCCTTTCCTGGCAGTGCAGCTCAGAGGTCTGTCGTATGTACGAAGGCACAAGAGAGGGACATGGTGCGCTCTGGCAGCTGTGCAGTTGCAGGGCATCGCAGGCAAGGAGCTCTGGCTGAGGCCCTGTCCCTGAGAGGTGCCTGCACAGTCGTGCCCACAAAGCACTGGAGTCATGTTGTAAAATCTAAAAATCTGTTGGGTTTTGATCTGTCACTATATTTTCCCTTTTGGAGCATTCCGGTTTTATGGAAAACCTTTTGTTTTCTTGCAATGCTTTTTTTCCCATTCTAAAGGAGAAGACAATTTTTCATTACATATTTTTTTCATCTCCACTTTTCTTAGCTCATCCCCTGATGAAGTCTTTCTGAAGACCAGAATCCCGCTCTGGTGAGCATTGTAAATGTCTCAATACTTGTCTTAGAGTGGAGTTTGGAGCCCTCTTGATGGTAATGTTAGACAGAATATTTTAGAATAGCTTTGTTCACTCTAGTGACCCTAGTGAGCTCTAATCTTATAAAGACACATAACATATGTGGCAGGACTGTCTAATAATATTTGCTATGAAGCTTTGCAGCAGACATTTAACTGTAATTTGATGCAATACTTGAGTAAATTAAAGTATTCCCCTTACTGAAGGCTATGTCCTAATGCTGACAAATAGTTGTGTAGCTGCTTGGGTTTTTTTAACCATTTAACATCCAGATACAACATCATTCATCAAGGAAGAAGGAATGCGCGTCCTACTCATAGCATACAGCCCTGAGATTGCATTTTGCAGAGCATTGACTCTGACAGGCTTGAGGTCTGTGGTGGATAATCAACAGAGCATGAATTTACAATGTGAGAGTGCATGGAAGGGAGCTTGTTCCTTGAATGTGTGATCAGAATGACACAGAATAGAAAGAGGGAAGCTGAACAGACCTTGTGTATGGCATTAGTCAGGGCATTTGGGAAGTGCTCTCTCCAATCTTTTTAAAAATTAGGTAGACAATTGGAAATGAACTCCATGAATAATGGTGTTTTGGAAAGGCTTTTGCCTTGTGAGGGTTTTATGTGTGCTGATGGCTACATCATTATTGATCTGGTGAGATGACTTAGTTTGGACCCTGCTGTTGTAGACCATGTGAGCCTGTGAGCACTATTCATTTGGGCCATGGACCATTCTCAGACTCTCTATCCACTATCATCCAGATGCAGGCAGACAAGTTGTTTAGCAGCCACAGCCTCCTTGCATTTCTTCCCCTGACGTGGGAGCAGAAGGTGGGACCTCTGGCACACTTGCAGGTTTTGAGTGCTCAGAAAAATGAATACAGTCAGGAGTCGCTCTGCATTGCTGATTATATGTCCTGTGCATTCAGGCAGGTGGTGCAGTACAGCCAGAGGTTGCCTAGGCCACTTTTTTGCCCATGACATCTAAAAGTATGGAAGGGAGTGTTTGTGATTGCAGAGGACTCTTTAATCCAGCAGATAAGGGCTGAGGCTAGATTAGAAATCACTATGATTACCCAGTGAACCACACACTTAGGGATGATGTGGATTTTGTACCACTTGATGTTTTCAAATCAAGGCTGGATATCTTTCCGCAGAACAATACTCTAACCCAACCAGGAGGCACTTGACTTGACAAAAAAGCTGTTTAATGACATACCATGGTCTGTGTTTTTGCACAAAGTCAGACTGAATGATTACAGTAGTTCTTAAAATCTGGGACTCTAATGAGGTGCTTTCTCCTCACAGTCAATTATTTTCTTTATTCATGCACTAGAACAAAATAAGATACCCTTGAGACACTTGAAAGGAAATAGTATTCTTTCTTTGCTATCTAATTTTGATATTCAGTGTGCAAAATCTGAGTCACGTCTCTCCATGTGTGTTATAAGACCAGGCCAGTAGCAACAGTCAAAAGTAACAACTTTCTGTTCTGCCAGTATTTATTTGATCGTGGATTGTTCATGGCCAGGCTTTGCTTCTGGTTGATTGGTGGCAGCAGCAGCAATGACTTATTTCTTTATCCAAAGAAATACTAAAGTTTCATGCTTAATTACACTCCCTTTACATTAGAGTACATTCAGCAAAGCCCCTCTACTGAGTTCAGCAGAATTGTGCAAAATGGGCATCCACATTGACATATTGTATTTTTAAATTATTTTTACACACAGCTAAATAGTCTGCTTTACTTTGATTCCAGAAGAAAGCAGGCACTTGGCTGGAGTGTAGTTTAAGAGCTACTGCTTTGATGGAATGATCTGTTTTAGCAATAGAGCTCATCCTTGAGCACATCATTTTGCATAAAAAAGTCTAAGCAACTCTACTTACAGAAGAGCCATTTGGAGTCCCATGTCTGAATTAACTGCTCTTTGATGCAAATGTTTTGGTATTGACTTCTGCTCTGCATCACAACTGATTCAGACTTGTCTAGAGTCAGAAGCCAAAGAAGTGCCTCAGAGACACAGCAAAAGGAAAGGAGGTTTAGGCATTATAATGCCTACTTTCCTGCTTGAGCAGAAAATGGAAAATCCTTATCCTTCCATGCACTATTCCCGTGTCCTGTCCCTGCCCCCATTGGTGATACCAGCTACCCTCCCTCTCCAGCCCATTATCCATAAATGATCAAAGACTCATCCTTCTTTTTGCCTTGTTGTAACAAAGCACTAATACCTCCTCTTACTTCTTATCTTGATCTTGAATGCTACCAATGTCATGTTGACATCATAGTTTTGTATAGAAAAGAATCTAGCATTGCTCTCCAGAGTGAAAAACTGGAAGTGATACAAGCCCCATTAGAATTGACCTATGCAAGCATATGATGAAGATCCTGCTTGGTATTTGGCCAAGATTTTGATTTCTGTATGTTCAGACTGGGGAGTAAAGTATGGGAAATAAACACAAAATTAGATTTAAGATCAAAGACTTGTTTTAAGTTCCTAACTTCTCCAGAAAAGCTTGTGAATAAACCAATACAAGTTAGCCAGAAATCTCATAGGAACAACTTTCAAACTTTTAGAATATGTGCGTATGTATACATACTGATTTACAGAGTAATTTTTGAAACCTTCTGGCATATTTGAAATTCAGCATGTTTCAAACAGGTTTTAATTCTACAGAATTTTAGAAAGTAATTAATCTTGTTCTAATTTATTTTTCTTAAGTTAACTGAGAAGAATATCTTTTTTTTTTTTTAATTAAAATATAAGAATATTTTTTTTTTTTTTTTTTTTTTTTTTTTTTTTTTTTAACATAACTGTACCACTGGTAACAAATGCCATGGCTTCATTAAAACAGTGTATAAAGTCCCTAAAGTACAAATATTCCAAGCAGACCTAGAGGACAACAATTGTATGTTTTGGTGACATGATCCACACATTTTGTTTGATTCTTTCTGGGACCTCTTATTACACGTCTTGCTACATGACGATGGTCAGAGTTTTGCTTTGCACATCACATCAGGTTATTGTGTAGACTTGTGGGAAAAGTCTGTCATGGACTATTGAAACGAGTACACAGATGCCCTTCCTGTTCTTGTTCTTACAATTTTAGGCTGCTTCTGTCCTTAACTAGATCTGGACAGTGAGATCATACTTTGAAAACAGAGAAGAGAATTACAGCCCTCTTTCTTTTTTAAAGAAAATTGCCATGGGAATATAACACAAGCCATTGTTTCACCACTTGGACATGGAGAATTTAGTGTTTGTAACACTTATTTTGTGGAAACTTCTCTAACTTACGCGGTGGGGTTTTTTTTCCCCCTTTCCTTGACCTAACAAACTGCTCTGTTGGGAAAATTTTGCAACAGCTGGATTGCTCATTAATCAATGGTAAATTAAGAAAATGACCTAGGACTGGTTATCAGCTGGATTTTGCAGTATGTTGAAAAAGTTACATCAGCCTCCAGACACTGTAACATAAGGTAGTATAAGACAGACATCCCCAATTAGGGATCTCCTGGGGAGAAGAAGGGAATGGAGAAGAGAGATTGATGGCACCATGTTTTGTTGAATGTCATCTGTGAGGAGTCTATATGGTAGCTGTTCAGTTTATGGCTATATAGCTGTGAACTGAATCCCCATGCTAGCACCTGCATAGCTGTACCATGTTGACATCGTAATCTTGTGCTGCTGGGAAGAATCTAGCACTGCTCGCTAGAGTAATAAAAACCCAGCCCCACAAAGCACACCGAGAGATGATGTGTCTCGCATCAGTTTTTACAAAAAATGTAAATGCACAGTTCTCTCCATTAGGCCTATAATGACAACTTTCCCGCTGACTCAAAGCACCTGAAATAGGTTGCCTAGGAGCCCTTTTCTCAAAATTCCTGTACTGGTGTCTACATTAGAATTGCTGTAAATATTGTACAATACCTTTTGTTTATCATTTTTCCTCTAAGCTTTAACTGTGGATTGCCTAATTTTCCAAGAGCTTTGTTTCTTTTCATTAAGCATAGTGCTTCTATATCAACTTTTAGCTAGGTTTCCTAAGGAACTGAGGCTTCTGTGGTAACATGGTCTGTCTCTCCAGTTGTGCAACCTGGTGGCCAAATTTAACTGAGCTTGAAGAAGATAATAGAAATCTTAACATGAAATATATCCCAATATTGGGTTTTTTTTTTGTTGTTGTTGTTGTTTTGTTTTGATTTGGTTTTGGTTTTTTTGAAAATCAATAGCTGGAGAGGGGAAGAAGTCCTGAATTAGTACCTCAGAGAAAAAGGCAGGCATAACTCAGCTGTTTGACAATCTATTTGATAGCAGTCACCCAGTTGTCATGCATGTAGATGACAACTGGCCACAGCACACTGGTGACATGAAGGAATAGGGTAACTTAGGTTACTACATTGGGAATGCAGAAAAGGACATGAATCTGTAGGAAACCCAACTTTTATTAGTTTTGCCATTCACTGAAGAATGTGCTGGGTTTATTTGGTGTTGTGTACTTCCACCTGCCATACTGTAACTGCTTGTGGAACTTAAATTCACCCTGCATAGGAAATTTCTGCAATTTTCATTTTAGAACTAATCAGTATAGTCATCAGCACTAGATTGCATGGTTGGAAACTTTCCTCCATTTGTTTTTAAAAAACAATCAAAAAAGTGAAAGGACATACAAGGGTGGTGTATCAATGGACTGAGGAGTTCTTCACCACTTCAGGTCTTGGATTGGAGATCTGAGTGACTCTGTAAAGGATATAGACTTTGGGTTTCTGACTTTCATCCTGGTTTTGATCTGCAGATGCCTGAACATTTTGCCAGCAGAAATGCAGTGGAGAATTTATGCTCACTGATGGTAGGTTTGTTTTCATCACTTAAGGCTTCTTAGAAGTGGTCCATGGATTTCCAGAACCCTGTGAATAGAAGGCTGCAAATCTGTGCTTGTGTCAGCAGCCAGTGTTAGGGCACAGCAGAGTTACTGGATGAGGTGGTATGGGCAGCGTTACCTGGGAGCTCTGAGGAGGACTGCAGTGGTCCTTGCTACCTCTTGCATTTATTTTTGTTCTTTATCTCCAAATCCTAGGTGCTGTCATCCTCGAACAGCTCATTCTTTCCTATTTGTCTATGGACATCCAAACAGCATTTGAAGAAATGTCAGCAATTTCACCAACAGACAAGGCTCTCGCAGGAAAAAGTGCTGGAGCAAGACCACTGGCGGAACCAGGTCCCAAGGAAAAATAGACATAGTCAGGCTCCTTGTTCGGGCTAAGTGGCTGATAAGGCATTTGTTCCTTTCTGAAGGCAGAGTGTTTGGAAGAGGTTTTTCCCCGTGCTGCTCTGGCAGCTGTAGCCAGCAAAGGTGCGTGGAGGTGGCTTGCAGCGCAGCAGAGCCCGAGGGCAGACGTGGCACTGTGGGCAGCACGGGCACAGGAGGCTCCGCTGCTGGTGCTGGCCTTGCAAGCACAGCCTACCCTCCCCCCAAACCCCCCAGCAGCTGGACAGGGGAAAATGAGACCCGCAGAATGACCCTGCTGCCGGCAGCAGTGCTATTTTGGGCTCGTGTGGGTCGGCAGCTTGTTGTGACCTCCCTGACTGTCAGGTCTGGGGCACAGCAGGGGCTGGTGTTGTGGCTGGCAGGTGAGCGTGCCTGGGCAGAAAGGGCAGAGGACACGGGTATCCCTCATGCATGTCTCCTCAGGGAAACCGGAGTGCATCCTCCCGTTTGGCCCTGGATGGAGGGCACATGTTTGAATAAATAAAGCCTGTTCCCTGAAGAAAAGCTCAAATCTTTGGATGGAGCTTTGTGACAGTGGAGAAAGCTATTGGAAGGAAAAAATAATGCTGCATAATTTGCTTGTTCATCCAAGTTCAATAAATCCTTTTGTGTACAGTTATTCCCTTTATGCAAAATAAACATCTCTGACAATGAAACAGGTTACTGGAGACTAATCTTCTTTCTTTGGTGGTTCCTTAGCAACTACAGCTGTGAATTAGTTGCCAAGCAGCCTGGCTCAATGCTTTGCGATGAAGCAAGCAGGAAAAAGAAAAAAGTGAAATAAAAAGGTGCAAGACTGAATCGTGAAGTTAAGTGCAGACTATAAGCAAATATTTGTTGTTTGTTCTGTAAGGTTATCAGCCATTAGTTTTTCTCAGCTTTTCTTAAAATACACATATTTGTGACAGAAGGCTTTACTGTGGTCTCCTGCCAGTAGGTACAGGGTTGTGCTGGCTGGTGCAGCAGTGCTGCCGGGCTGTGAGCTTCGCCTGTACGGGCAGGGGTGGCAAGCTGAGAAGGAGAGATCTGGGACACAGAGCACCCCGCTGAGATGCCGGCCCAGACAGCACATGCTGGAGGTGCCACCAGAGGTTGTCAATGTTTTCTCTATGTAATGGTGATGGGCAACATTCGCATGATGGACACTGACAAAAATGAGCTGGAAGCAAAGGTCCTGCCTTTATCTATGGTGAAAAGGTTTCATTGATATCCATCCTCTCTTCCTGACTGGAATGGAGGTTATTTTTCAGACAGGTGAGGGAAGGAGGTGACGCTGGGCTTAGCCCCTGGAGGCATCGTGTGGATCAAGACCTGGGGAGGGGAAGGCAGGAGTATAAATGGGGCTAAGACGCTACGGGGTTAAACTGGGGAGTTCACAGAAATAAAGGGGATATAAAAAGAAAAGGGTTGCTGGCCACTGGTTTGATTCTGATACCTCCACCGAGATCACTCTTGCCTGGCTGAGGCAGTGCCACGAGGCTGTGCTGGGTGCCTTCAGGGTGGACAATCAGAGCTTTTCCTGCCTGCAAGGGGCCACAGCAGGAGCTTGCTGGCAGGGTGGGCAGCATCTTTAACCACGCTGGGCCCTGGGGGGTTGCACAGACATGCCTGCCACAGCTGAGAACCTGGACCACCGATGGAGGGAGGAAGTGGGAAAGGTATTGGGGGCTTGGTAATCCATCCTCATCTGCTGGGGCCAGCCGTATGGCCACACTGATACCGTATGTCTGGGGTCTGGGTCTTAACATAAATTGGTTTATGTCAATGTCTTCCTCAGGGCATTAGGCTCCACAGTCCAGATGGCGGAGTGCCCTTGGTATAGAAACCATATGGTAGTATATAGAAAAGGTTCAGAAAGGGAGAAGAAATACATTGCACTGTTCATTTCTCATAACACTAGGGTCAATGACATTTATGTCAGCATTAGTTGATGGCATATATGACACTAAAGTCATGGCTGAGCATAATTAATGATGGCAAAGCACGGGTACAGCACACATACACTGCAAAAATTGGGCTGCATCACAAGACTTCAACTGGATCTGAATTTGAAAGGTTTAAAACCCAAAGGTTCTAACAAGTCAAAGGTTTTAAAAGTTTTCAAGACAGGGCACAGCACGCAGAAACTGTGGAGTGAGCAGTATTATTGCAATGTACAGCACTTTGAGCATTGCCGCGTCTTGCAGACCCCAAGCATTAGACCTGAGGCAGCACTGGGTACAGAACAGTCTCTGTGGTTGCACAGAGACAGAGGGAGTGTGGGTCTGTCTGTTGGGAATGGGGGGCCACAGGAAGCAGGGTAGGAATTGACTCAGAAACTGTCAGCCCAGTACCGTATTTTTCTTTTCCTGTCCTAAGCTCCAAGATGTTGAATAGAGTGTTTTAAAACTCAGTCTGCAAAATGTGTTTTTGTTTTACCCCCCCGCCCCCCAAAAGGCATTTTTGTTATCTGACCTCACCAGAGCTGCATCCTTTCGCTGCTGCTGCTTTTTAATGATCATTTTAAAATGATTAACAATGCCTGGAGCCATGACAGCCTGACTTCCTGTGCTGAACTTCTGCATGTCTGGATTTGCAGGAGGGAGTTACTGAGGAAAGAATTTTCTATAAAATAAGGACACTTGGGTCATTGTTTAGAAAAACTGACTGCATGGAAGAGGTATAAGTCACGGACTAGGACAGATGCTCTGGCGGAGAGATTTTTACTTGTTTAGGGTTTCTTTTTTTAGCACCGGAAACACATTTGTTTGCAATTTCTAAAGACATCAGAGTAACAGAGTGACTGGCTGTCCCCGGCTGCATGAATCTAATCTTCAGTTCCATCTTCTTAAAAAAGAAAAAANGATCAGGTGGGATTACTGAAAGATTTCATGCAGGGAGAGGCATGACAAAAGCTTACTTATACCGTGGGGAAGTGGAGACTTTGTGGGGCTTAGTTTCTGAAACAGTGTCCTCAGTATGTGGTTAACTACCATCTCAGAAACAAAACCTCCAGTGTTTACTGTCTGGTCCTACAAGTAGAAACTCATTTTTGACTGATTGCAGGACTCCTGCACTGTCTGAATCCCTTGTGGTCCCTGGTCATGTCAGTGTTTCTTAAAGCTTATTTCAAGCAGTATGTTAAGGTTTGGTCACTTAGGCTTGTTTCTAAATGAATTTGCTCATCTTGAAAAGGAATATATTGGTTGGTATACTTATATTTTGAATGGGAAAATGTTTATATGTATAGATAGGAAAGAGGAGGAAATGCAGTCACTGTGCATGTTTGGGCACTTTTAACTCTCCTCTCTAGCTGACATTTGCCTTCCTCTGCCTTTTCTTCTACAATAATGGAGAATTGAATGCTCACATCTGTAGAAACATGCAGGCAAGTGTATTAGGCACTGTGTATCCAGTGTACCGGGATGGCACTCTTCTGGACAGGGAATTACTTCTATACAATCCTAGGTTTCCTCCTGGGTGGCAGGGCATATGGAAGGACAGATACTTCCCTTCTTGGTTCCAAGGGATCAAGCTGATCGAAACAGCTCATATCCAACAGCAGAAGTAGTACTGACGTGCTGGATTTCAGTCATCCACGTGTTACGTAGCTGGTGCCTTTTGAGACACACAAGGCTGTATCTCATCTGGCTGGCTTGTGCCAGTCTAGAAGACCGTGGGTCTCCTTTAGGTTTCCTGTATCATCTCCACCAAGACCATAGAATCATAGAATCGTTTATGTTGGAAAAGACCTTCAAGATCATTGAGTCCAATCGTAAACCTAACACTGCCAGGTCCACCACCAAACCATGTGCCTAGGCACCACATCTACACATCTTTTAAATACCTCCAGGGATAGTGACTCAACCACTTCCCTGGGCAGCCTGTTCCAATGCTTGATAACCCCTTCAGAGAAGAAAGTTTTCCTAATGTCCTAAACCTCCTCTGACACAACTTGAGGCCATTTCCTCTTGTCATATTGCTTATCATTTGGCAGAAGAGACCAGCACCCACCTGACCACAACCTCCTTTCAGGTAGTTGTAGAGAGCAGTAAGGTCTCCCCTCAGCCTCCTCTTCTCCAGACTAACCAACCCCAGTTCCCTCAGCCACTCCTCATAAGACGTGAGCTCTAGACTCTTCACCAGCTTCATTGCTCTTCTTTGGATGCACTCCACCACCTCAGTGTCCTTCTTGTAGTGAGGGACCCAAAACTGATCACAGTGCTCAAAGGGCAGCCTCACCAGTGCTGAGTAGAAGTGGATGATCACTTCATCCATGTATGTCTTAGTTATTTCAGGCAGCCTTAGGTGCTCTTAGGCGACTGAATCCTGATCCTGTTCCTAAAGTTCAACCCTGAGCTTGCCTTGAGGCCACCAAATATGGATATATGTCTTGATTAGCATGTGTGAGCCACCCACTCTGATGGGAAGAGCAGGTATTAGCCATTTCAGGTTTTAGTAAGGGATCTTAATACAAAATATCTTTGAAAATCAGACCACAGGTTTTATTTAGGTGCTTACACCCCTGGGTCTGAAATCCATATTCAAGGTTCACAATGTCAGATTTCAACATGCTAAAAAAAAATCATCACATGAAATCCTTTTATATCTTTTATTTTCAAAGCAGCTGTCCCGTCATTTCATTGTCTTTGATGGGATCTATTATGTCAAATTTTAGATGCTTGTTTAATGTAGGATTTAAGGTACACAAGGAGTTCCTCTGAAATGAAAGGGAGGAAATAAAAATCTGTGTTAATTTGGTGTCTAACTAGATTGCCTTATGTTGTGGTCTGTCTCAAACTGAACTTCACCCCTCAAAAGATCATGCTGATCACTACCTTTATTTGTTGCCCAAGTAGCAAGGTCCTCTGCTGTATAAATGAATACCCATCTGTGTCAGATGCTAAGGTGTGCTGTATGAAACCTGAAAGCAGAGTCCCTGAGAGAGGTGGCTACTGGTGAAATTTTTATCAGATGGGTTTATTTGTATTATTTAATGGTCTTTTCAAATACAGAAACCTTTTTGCATGCCTAGGTTTTGTGAGAGAGTTGCTAGAATGAAAACTGAATGCCATCTCCTTGGTTTGGTGTCTACATCTCTTAGTGTTGCTCTTATTTACACGGTACTGATAAATTTCTGTATGTCCCATCGTACAAGCTTTTAGATCATATTTAGTTTTGAAGCAGAAGTGTTATGTCTACCGAGAGAAAGAGAAAAAGAGGTGGAGAACACCCTCCAAAACGATCAGGGAAGATACGCACGTTCACCCAGTAGTGTCACTTCATCACAGGGAGCCAAGGAGTATCCTTCCGACTGACTAGATCTGCATCTTCCCCTGCTGGGTAGGCTTGAAAACTTCAATATCAGCAGACAGGCCTTGGGATGTTTACTATTGAAGGGCCATTGTGTCAAAAATGCAAAGAAGCAGTATTTCTGACAAGAGAGAAACTACCACAAAGTCACTGGGAGACTTCATAATATTTGTGATTATCACACAGATAATCACAAAGGGATTATCTGTGTGAGATGGGATACCTCTTCAATCTGAATTAAAACAGAAAATAAACAGTGTGGAGGGCTGGTTGGTGCAACATGCTATGTGCAGGAGCACAAGCGTGAAATGACTCAGCAATATGGTGGACAAGAGAATCCCCACTATTTTCAGTACAGAAATTAAGCTTGCCAAAACTCGTAACTACTGAAATTCTTATTGAATTCACCTAAACCTAAAGCAACAAAACTGGTAAAAGAGCTTATGGGACTGATGATCCAAAATCTGAACATGCTACATAATGAATGTTTGCCAAGAACTGAGTTCATTTGATTTAATATCTTTGTTAATCTGGAGTTGATGACAATGACTGATTTCAAAACAAAACTGATAGCATCTGTGAAATTGCACAGAGGTCAGCAATACGTTCTGAGCAAGGAATATCTCTGCAGAAAACTGGGAATTGAATTTCAGAGACCATTACACATCATTCATGATGACAAAAGCAAGTTTGTCATGTAAAATCAATTTGTCGATGACAAAACTTAACACAGAATATCTACTACTACTAAAGATGGAATGGAAAGCAGCCAATTCAGCAGAAACAGATCTCCCAGCAGGTTTCAGTAGACTACTTTACAGTTGAGGCAGAGCATACCAGTGAAAAGTATGAATCAGCCACAGCTTCCGTAGCCTTCAAAGTAGAATCGAAGCTCCATCACATACATCTTTCAGCTGTATACTTCATTCGCTGCTGGGCTTACACTCGTCTACCAGATTAGAAAAGCCAATGGGCTTCTTCATTCCTTATTTGCATTAAGAATCTCTTTTTTGATCAATAAATAGATAAAATGTGTGCATTATCATACAAAAAAGTATTTCTTACCAAATGGGGAATTGTCATCATGATAAATATAACAGCTACTGCAAAGCTACCTTTCAGTAAGGACTACTGTAGCTAAACAAAGTCTATAAATGTAAATGTCTTGAAAACATCATTACATTTTCCCTGCTGATACCAACAGCTGAAACTTTTGACTTTGGATCACTGATTATAAGGATATCATTCTATATCTTTCTCTTTTTTTCTGAAGTGTTTCACAGCTTAGATAACAGCAGCTGAGGCTCACCTGCATGGCTTGCAGCCAGCAGAAGTGAGGGGAGCTGGCCAAAAAGGAAATGTTCCCAGTTCTTCTGTTCGCCTGGTAAATGAATTCCCAGGAAATAAATATTGGAAATTGATCTGTTTGGGAATTTCCCTATAAAAGTTTTTTTAAATAAAAAAATGTTTTTTGGAGACCAAAACTTTGTGTGAGGTTACATTCCTCTGTTGACAGGCAAGTTTTCTGTAAGAGAAATGCATTTTCCTTGTGCCCACATGGCACATGAACCTCTTTCTTCCACAACCCATACAAGTGGCTTGATTACAGGGCTATAATGTCTTTGGGGGTGGCATTCTTGCTGTAGCCCCTGCTGGAGGTATTCCATTCTGTATAAACACAGTTCTTCTGGATTGGGGACTTAGTTCCTCTCAATTCATATGACTGCTGTCAAGTAATTTTCCCCAATCCAGTGAACATCATGTCAGTTTTTTTAATCAAAACAAAACAAACCAAAACAACAAACTGCTTTCAATGGTCTTGGCTTCTTTCCAAAGGAAGCAGGAAAATTTGACTTCTTCACAGCGCTCATTCGCTGACACTCTGCCACAGGACATGGGAACCATTTCACAGGTATTCAAAATTTAACTGAGAGCATTAAGCTGATGGCTGAGATATCCTGATGACATGCCTTTCAGCGGTTCCTAGCAGGAACTCACAGCATGCATGTAGGATTTCTCTGAGAAGCTAATAAGGTACCGTGTCTTCTTTCTTTTCAGAGTCACCTGTGCCCTATCTCTGGTGTGGTTTATCCTCCCAGCTGGACAGAGTAAGTCCTAGAGCATATGGTAAGCATAGAGACATGAAGTTAGCCCTGATGAGATACAGGGGCTGCTTGAGTTCAGGGAGTGGGGTTCAAAGAGAAGGGGATTAGCGTGAAGGCCCATTACTTCCAGGCAGATGGCCTGGGACTACCATCCCCTAGGAGATGAGGCGTGGGAGGAGACACTGTCCTGCAGGGAGCAGGTCACAGATTTCGTGTGGAACTGATCCTTACCTGCTTTCAAGCGGAATTCAAGTTCTGCAGCAAAGGTACCACACTCCAATGGGCTCTGGGAGTCCTTTGGTCCTGCAGCCAGGATGAGAGCTTACTAACTCAGCGACCTGCATCCTGTTCTGACTCATTGCTATCCTAGATGCCTGTCTGAAACCAATCAACTGCACCTCTCTTGTCTGTGAATCTTGTGCAAGCAGGCTTTTCTCAGGATTTTTCCAACTTTTCTCTGGATGAGCTAGATGTGAAGCCTTTTCTTCTGACAGAACCAGAAAATGCAGAAGGGTGTGAAATGTGAAGAGTTAGCAGAAAACACCAAAACCTTTCTGCTTCCAAGGCTGACTGACAATTTCTGTAGATTTGTATTGTATATTAACCTTTCCTTTTAATGCTTTACCAAAATCAGTTAAGAAGAAAAATCAATAATGCTTTTGATATAAAATGTCATTTTGCTTCTGGGCAGAACAGCTGTCACACATGCTTTCAGAGCAGGAAAAATGGATTACATTTACAGGAGGATATGTGTGCAGTGTAGCATATTGTCCTTATCCAACAAATGAAAGTTTTCCCATGGGATATGTAACTGATTCTCAGTGACACCATTACTTCTGCTTGTACATCTGTTCTGCTTTTAACTGCAGTATAACTCAATCATTCTGGACAGATCTTCCTTTCAGATATATATTTCCTCTAAACCTATCAAGTCACAGGCAATGACAACATCTGAACCCACGCCAAGGCCTATTAATTAGAGACCCACTTCCTCTCTGATGAACGTCAGCGCGCTGGTAGCTGCAGACCGGCCAGCCACTTCCCGCGGCGGCTGCTGATGGTGCGGAGCCTCACGGGCTGCTCTCCCCTGCTGTCACCGACGGCAGCCAGTCAGCCAGGGAAGTGCTTGCTTCGTTCTGCCCGCTTAATTTGGGACTTTCTACTTTCACTTGAAGCCTTCAGACGGGCACCAGACAGGATACAATTTTCAAATCCGCTGTTTAAAAATACCTAAATCTTACACTTGTCCAAATTAGTGCTTAGATGGCAGTGCCTGAGTTCTGGAGTCCAAGGTTGGTTTAGGTAGAGATGGGTGAAGTATGAGCAGAACGTGTTCATGGCAGGGTTTAAAAATCTTGCTGTCTGCTCTGCTGGGCTCCAAAGTATGTTTAAAGACCTGATTCTTGTTCATCTGACTTTATGCTATTGCTGGAGGGACCAGAGGCACTTTAGAGAATCAGGCAACCGTGAATGCCTCTCTTCAGTGAGCTGCATTTCTGGAGGAGACACTGCATTAATATATGTAGAGTTGTGGTACTGACTGACAGAAGCAATGGTACGAGTTGTGGTATTCAGATTTCTTTATGGCATACACTTGCTATTGAAAACAAATCTTTCTCATCTGCATAGATCTGTGACCTGTTTGCAGAGAATCTGAAAGTGGGCAAATATGGGCTTCTTAAATTTCTTATTGCTCTACAGAAGCAGCAAAGACAAAAGGTATTTCTACATATAAATTTAATCACAGGCATGGAATATGTAGTGAGAATTAAAATAAGCTCCTATGGAATGTGAATAATCACAACTAAAAAATAAGGATTGAAATGCATATGTTAATGGTTGTTAGAGTACTGCTCCTAATAACAAATGCAGTACCCAGTTAAAGATTTTTCTCCACTGTGGAAAGGTGTAGACCACAAATGAGCAGTGGATGATCTCCCCAATGGTTCAGTGTGGAATCTTACTTTTCTAAAGAATGAAACTCATATGTATCAACTAAAATTAGTCTAAAGTTTGCCCAGTTTTAGATGCCTACAAAGTAGATGTCTTCATTTCAGCTAGCCACCCTGGCTTCCCTTTACGGTCAGCAGAATGCAAGAAATGTCTGTCCTAGGATAGCAAGAAGCCTTCTCCTTCCCTGCCACCAAACATGGCACATTAGAGGCTATCTCACCAAAACCTAAACTGTCTGAGAACTGGCACCATCTGCTAAGTGTTGGCTGTATCACAACAAGATAAGGGCACATCTGCATGTATGCAGGCAAGCAAACACACATTCTCATTCCTGGTACAGACAGGGTTGGGTGGACTTCAGCCTCTCCAATGGGGGTGGCAGAGAGCATTCACACAGCTGCCTACCTGACTCTGCAGACATACCCCAGCAGTGGTCCGGTTCAGTAACAGGGGAGTCCTCTCAGCACCAGCTGCACAGTGTTGGTTCTGTGACTGTGAAAAAGTACAAGAATGGCTATAAATAAGGGACTTCAGATGTCAGGGTTGTATCTTCAGTACGTGTATTGGGTTTGTGTGGCAAGGCTTTGGTATCAGGGGGACTTCTGTGAGAAGCTGCCAGAAGCTTCTCCCATGTCTGACAGAGTCAATGCCAGCTGGCTCTAAGAAGGACCCTCCACTGGCCAAGGCCGAGCCCATCAGTCATGGTGGTAGCGCCTCAGGGATAACGTAGTTAAGAAGGGGAAAAAAAACACCAGGAGCTATTGCAGCCAGAGAGAGGAGTGAGAAGATGTGAGAGGAACAACTCTGCACCAAGGTCAGTGCAGAAGGAGGGGCAGGAGGTGCTCCAGGCACTGTCCAGAGATCCCCCTGCAGCCCCTGGAGAAGACCATGGTGAGGCAGGCTGTCCCCTTGCAGCCCATGGAGGTCCATAGTGCAGCAGATATCCACCTGCAGCCCATGGAGGTCCATGGTGGAGCAGA
>VXBL01001765.1:172928-229155 GCA_013400195.1 Aramus guarauna
AAATTCTTTACTGTGAGGATGGTGAGGCACTGGAACAGGTTGCCCAGAGAAGCTGTGGATGCCCCATCCCTGGAAATGTTCAAGGCCAGGTTGGATGGGGCTTTGAGCAACCTGGTCTAATGGAGGGTGTCCCTGCCCATGGCAGGGGGGTTGGAACTAGATGGTCTTTGAGGTCCCTTCAAATGCAAACCATTCTATGATTCTATGATCTGCGATGATACAGCCCTTGTGAAAGAGTTGGGTGAGCACATGCTGCCTAAGCAACTTCTCAAAGGGATACTGATGAAGTTATTTCGAGTATCTAAGATGTAAGTGATGTAATGGATATAAAAGAAAAGCATCTCTTTTATTAGACCAGAGGCTGTAGCTTGAAAAAAAATGGACATGGTCTGAAGCTCAGTGATGGGGTTCTTAAAAACTTTCAGCCATCAGAGCAGTGGAAGGCATATTTAATGAGACAAATGAGAAAGTTATATGGCAGTGTTCTTCATTCTCTGCTTAGAAACTAATTTAATACATAAAATGCAAGAACTTCAATGTCCTACTTCCTTGTTGACAGGCAATAATTGTTTACAAATTTGTCCAACAAGCAGCTCACGAGCTTCAAAGGGAACTCATTACCAGGCTAAACATTCTTCAAATTACTTTCCCATCCATCTGAATTGTATTTATAATCAGTTAGTAATGAAGTTCAAACCTCATCCTTTAGATCACTAGAGAAGCCTAAAGTGGATGAGCTGTGATAAAATTATTCAAATCTGGTGTGATTATCTTTTGATTATTCTTCCTCAGAACAGCTCACCCACTGACTTAATGAGTTTTTGATTAAAAAAAAAAAGGAATGAATGATAGAAATAATTAATTTGTCAATAAGGACTAGTTTATCTCATATTCCAATACACAGCTGAGTATTCTGTTAGCATTCCTCAAAGTGAACACAACCCTTCTGTTTTTATTGAACTTCTATATCAATCAATGATGAAATGCTATATTATTAAAAGCAGCATTAGCTGTGTAGTAGTTTGATGCTATCTGTAAAGCCAAAATTACCTAACAAAAAAACAAGTGCACTCTTTTTTTTGTGAGATATCTTTAAAGATGCCAGAACATCCATTATTATGTTGGTGAGTTGGATTTAAGCAGTCCTGCTTGTAAGTTGGACTTTCTTGCAGACTCTTTCTCAGTCATGCTGGAAATCACTGATCCACATGCTGGTCTGTAGAATAAATAATGAGAAATACATGATTGCTTGATTATGGGTTTGGGTTTGTTTTAAGTGGCACATTAACCTGACCCAGTATATCTGTAACAGTAACAGGATAGCTCCAGAAATAATTTCCTCCTTCCTATTTTCATCTTTCTACAGAATTTAAGAGGTGAATTTAGTCCTGGGGCTCAGAACTAGGGGCAAAAGGGCTACAGCAACAGCATCTGTTGAAATATCACATTTGCTTTCAATGGGCAGAGTCTTTGGCAGAATAAATGTTTTTTCAGGGAATGTTTCCATGGACTAGAGCCACACAATCCCTGACAAGGATAGTGTAGCTTTATCTATAGACATGGGTGGGTGCCAGAAGAAAAGCAGGAATCTTGTTATTCCTGCTATCTTGAATAATAAGAACTATCAATTTTAATGGTAAATGACACAGATGGTGGTGAAGGAAGTAGTGGAGATAGAAAATTCACCTGAAATAATGTGTGTAAAATATGGTAATATAAATTGGTTTTCCCTCTTTATACTAATAAATGAAATGCCAACAATACATACCAGTCCCATCAGAAATTATCTTGTGAATTGTCAAGCCTGTTACAAATAAAATAGCTAAGGCTTGTTTTGCTTCTTCAGCAAGCAATGCAGGTGGGGAAGAGAGTAACATCTCCCTCTTCTCCATTAATTTCCTGTAAAATGCTTAGGGGAGAAGACAATATCAGCCAGAAGAGATAAGCAATCTGTTTCAGAACAACAGAAATGGTTTACATAAAATATTGTAGTTTAAGTTTTGGAAGTGAAGGACTTCTCAGTAATTCCAGATCATTCAAGTACATTTCTGCCTTTGAAATCTCCTCTTCATTACTTTGGATCTTGAAACAGAGATGTTGAGTATAAAGATTTTGTTTTGGTTTAAAGGAAGACATTCATTAAAATAATCTTTAAAAAACTGGTGAAATAAATCACTTAAAAAAATTTTAGCCAGGCATAATGCTCAAGGCTGTGGTTAGGTAGGATTCCTTCCCCCTGTTTTGCAAGTAGGAAAAAATGGGCGTTTTCACGCAGCAAGCAAGCAGATGGCCTGTTGCTGGGATTGTGCTTGCATATAACAATGAGCAGGGTGGCACCATAGATCTGACCAAATAAGAGACTCTTCAAGATGAGGGCTTATAAAGAAGATGAATTGGTTTACAGAAACATGTTCTTCCTGCATTCAAATGCCTTTTTTTNTAGGTGCAGTGGGATTCTAAGATAAAGTATCTCTGATTTTTAGTTCTGAAAATCAAAACTGGAGCAACACAATTCTGGAAACTCGGGATGAGTAAGGGGACTGCTCTTATGAAGCACAGGGCTATGATTTAGTCATACGAATAGACTCAGGTCCTGGCTGTAGCACAGATCCCTCATGTGACCCTGGCAAGTGACCTAATCTGTGTGCCTTGGTGACTTAGCCTCTATGTCTTGGTTCAGTGTTTGCAAAATGAGAATAACAGTACTGCCTTTGTCTTGTCTGTTCATATTGAAAATTCTTTGGTGTAGGAATCATCTCTGTGTGTTTAGTGAGGGTTTTGGCGTACACCTCTAGGTGCTATTTTAATAACAGTACATAATTGCTGCTAGTTTTATCCCTAACCTTTTTGGAACAGAGTCGGATTTACAAAATCCTTTCTTTTAACCCCATCCTCACCTTGGAAGGTCCAAAGACTAAAAGGGATCTGAGTCAAAGTTTGCTTTGCAATGCAAAACAAATAACTTGCCTTTGGTAACCCTGCATGACCTGGCATTCAGCTCCCTTATGGGCAGAAATCCCAGCAAATGGTCCTTCTCAGTTTGATCCTGCCAGTTTTGAAGCCAGCATATTGCATTGGCTTATCTTCCAGGGACTGGATTTGCAGAGTTAGTAGCTAACAATAAATTTTATTAACTGCCTCCATGGAGAAAACCAAAACATCTCTGCAGTAATAAAGAAAGAACAGAGTTGCAGAGCATGAGAGGCGCTGGAGGCACTGCTGTATCCTAAGAGACAACAATAGAAAGATGGTGGACGACTCCCCAGTGATAACCTATTTTATATATTATTGGAGTTCACTACAAATGCTCATGGTCATTAAACTCATGTGAATGGATGCTGCCTCTGTAGAGCGAGGGGAGGGGTGAGAACAAGTGCCAAACTGACCACAGATTTTTCAGATACACGTCTTGTTAAAAGTACGACGCATCAAAGTTGTTTTGCTCTTATCAGGTGTGAAATGTTCTCAATTCTCAAGCGAGAACAAATACTTATCATGCTGCAGCATCCGTGTTTGCAGCTCACCTGAGATTTTGGCCCCACTGACGGCCATGTCAAAATTCCTAGCAACTAGCACTTCAGCTAGCTTTCCAACTAGCTGGCAGTAGGACAGCATCTTAGATGGTTAACAGCCAGGGAGGAAAGCAGTGCAATTCCATGCAATGTGCTAACAAATCTTGCCCCTCTGCACTCTCTGCAGGGCAAATGTGCCGCTGCATATTGCAGTGGCTGTCAAAGTAGTTTGCTGACAGTGATTATCAGAGGGCCACAATAACAAAACTCAGTGCAGTAAGGAGGAAGGGAGGAAATGTTGCTAGAGATGGGGTGCATGTTTTGTACATTTTATCAATGCAAAGAAAAGATGTCAGGACTGTGATTCTGTTTTCTTAGTCTGTCGCATTTCAGCATCATTCGAGTTTGATCCAGGAGCCATGGTAAATTTTTGCACTTATCTGGGCAAACTGAGGCATGCCTAAAAAATTTTGCCCAATCCATTTTGCCCAAATAGGAGACCCACAATCTTTCCTCTTTCACAGTAATAATCTCTTTGTGATCGGCTAAGTACACAGGGAAAACAAGGTTTTTAAAAGGGGGTCTTCAGCCAGAGAATTTGAAAGGGTTTCCTTTCCATTTCCAGTTTAATGGTAGTTCATTCTTCTCACCAACCATTCCTCCCCTAACTGTCCTCCCTCTGCTTTCTCATCTGACGGAAAAGGCTGATGATAGAATGAGCAAGAGGGAGGGGTGGAGGTAAACCGTTTTTGAAGGAATTTTCTGTTTTACACTGACTAGACAGAGGCTTATTAAACATGCGCTAGTCTAGTCTGAAGAAGACTGTTTCTGAATCTAATCCAATTTGCACAGTGCTGTTATACATGCCATGACGTTAAACACCAAAAACACTTAATATCACATGATGATTATTTTAACCATCTTCCTGAAGCTCTCTTCTTCTAAGATTGAAGTAACTTAGTGAAATATTAAATGAGATATTCCATGCATATAAAGCAAGCAGCTAAATGCATGGCTGAGTGGAAGTGACACAAGCTATAGCAGTCACACTGCTTTATTTTGCAGTTGAAGCTACTTAACATCAGGGATGTGGTGAGCAGGAAGTGACTGGATAAGTATGATGCTTCCTGGGGATAAATGCCAAGCCCCTGCTCAGCCCTTCCTGAAATAAGACCCTGGTAGGTTACAGAGGAGGAAATGTCTATTCCTTCTTGTCAGCTGCCCAGATGCCTTATTTGAGCAAACTTTAGTTTTTAGGGTGGAACAGTCTGGAGGTTCACCCAACAAGCCTTCTGGTTCAGAGCAGAGGTCATTGGAGAGTTGGGCTGTCCACATTTGGGCCTAATGCTCTTGTTTCCACTTCCAGCTGCTGTGAAAGCTCTCTAACAGCTGATGGGGCCATGTCATTTTTCCCATGAAGGAAAAACCTGATGATAGGTGCAGTGTTAGATCTCTGCCTGATTTCAACCGACTCACCTGGAAAATAAAGTATGCCTCAACAAATCACATGCTTTACCTGCCCTCTCCTTCTGTGCTTCACCCTACCCTCCTTTCTTTGTATGGTTATCTCTGATCCTGGGATTAGGTAGGAGGGAAAGATGGGGATGATCCTCATCTTGGATCACCGGCATAGGAAACACACCCAGTTACAACCTAGTCTGCAAAAGAGCCTGTGAACTAACTCATTTGCCTGAAGTAAAGCCATTTGAAAGCTGTGTGTCTAGCCTAGGTTAATCACTGGCTTTAAAAGAGACCAGTGTAAACACCAATCAAATGTCTGGATCAAAGGAAGGGGAGAATTCCCACGTGCCACCTCCTAAACGTAACTGCCCTCCTGCAACTGCATTTTTCTCCTTGTTTTACCAGTTCTTTGTTTCAACAGCTATGCCAAGGGCTCGGCAAATATTTTAAATGCCTCTTATAACGAGGAAGAAAGCCAGAAGATTATATATGAACCTGGGAATCTCCCATGCTGGGACAAAAGTGCACTGCAACAAATCAGCCTCTATTAAGCATTGTGTGGGCTGAGTGATCTGCAGCAGAGACAGAACGGTTTGTTATTCTCCCCCTCCACACTGAGATCATGTATGTGTTTATCTAACGGCTGGTAAGTGCCTATCAATGGATCTGTGATGCCAGCGTGGCATCCTGCGCCTCCCGCCCTGTGAGCTGCTGGTCCCCAGCCTGCACAGGGAGGTGCACAGGGGGCTGCACCGCCACTTGCTCTGTTTGGCCCCACAGGAGGAGAGGTAAGCCTCCACCACCGATGGCAGATGTGAGGGTTGATGTTTGCCTTATCAGTACAGGGTGTGCCCTGTGAAATCTGCTGCAAGCTGAACTTGCTGCTTCTGTCTCACAAAGGCAGTATGTGCTTGTTTGGAAGGTAATCTTTCATCATGAGCTCCTCAGAAGTTTGTGCATGAGAAATGGCAACCCCTCAGAGCTGGCTGTCACAGCAAACAGTCTTCCCTCGCTGCTAATTGTGGAGAGTTTTCTTACAGCTGTAACAATAATACTTGCGAGAAAAAAATTCCCAGCCATGTTCTTTGCTAAGGGAGGATGTTTTATCTGTGTCCTCTGGGCTCTCTTATCCTCAGCCACCTGGAGAAGTTCTTTCAGACATAGTTAGGGGGTCAGAGTTGGCTTTGGTCATGTCTTCCATTTGTGCCTATCAATGGTACCTTGGCTTTTTTCAAGGGTGGGCTCCTCCTCCTCCTCCCCAGCCAGCCTCCTTTATGTACTGAGCATGACATCGTACAGTGTGGAATACCCCTTTGGCTAGTTTGGGTCAGTTTTCCTGGCTGTGTCCCCTCCCAGCTTCTTGTGAAAATTAACTCTATCCCAGCCAAAAACCCAGGACAGTCATCTACAACTGGAGAGTGGAATGCCTTCATCTCTGTAGCTGCAAGTTATGGGGCTCGTCACCCTTCCTGGCTGGCTGGAGGTTTGTACTGCATTGCACTTAGGGTAGAGAGCATCCAGTGAGGCTTGGCTTTCTGGTTGAATCATCTTTATGGCCTGGACCATACTGTATCTTCCAGACACTAATGTCTGTAGGCTGTTTCATGGTTGAGGATGCCCTGCCCTCAGCTGTTAACTCCCCAGCCTATCTGTTTAGACCTCTCATTCCCCAACACTTGTTCCCATTGCATCTTCAAGATCCAGCACAAAGCCATGAAGTCCACTCCAATGCTGGTGTTTGATTATGTGGTACTCTCGTGAAATGACTTTAGCTTTCCCTCACTGCCCTTTCTCGATGTAGTCAGAGGTACATTTCTATCTGTTCAAAGGAGACTGCAGTCTGTAACTATTATGGTTTTGGTAGCAGTTGTTGTATGTTAGGAGAGCTAACAAAACTGGTTAGCAGGCAGAGCACAGCCTCTTGGAGCTACTATCTGCTAAACCCTTCTTCCTTCATGTTTCTCTCTCTTTTCTTGGGCTGGCCCTGGCAGCCATCCTTTGCTTTTCCTCAAGAGATGGAGTGAGTGTAGTCACTTTTCACTAAGACCAGTTCTTCTGAATGCTTCATTCCAGGCTGCATTCACTTTTCTTTTCCCAAAATAAGTGGGTACCTGCTAGGGAAAAAAGTGAATTTTCCTAGTTTTTTTTAAATAAAAATAATCCAAATTCCTATCTGGTTAATAAAATGTTAATAGTACACAGAAAAGAATTCAAACAGCTCGGAAATCTAAACATAATTACTTATGAACATGGAGCATTTATTGCTGTCAAAATTAATCACTTTTCAACTTCCAGCTGTTAAAATCCTTCTGGCAGATCTCCAAGCAATTCTCCCTCAGTTACTTTTCCCTCAATTAAATATTAGTGCAGTTCTCAGGCTCTTGTTACATCAGCAGCAATTACATATTGCGCTTCTCCGTCCTTTTAACCATAAACTGTCAGAAATTTATTCTGCTGCAAGGTCTTTTCTCAACTCAGATTTTTCTCGAAGTTTATACCAACAAAAGAGGAACAATAATTTCACGTGTGTCTAGGCCTTGGTTGCAATTTTTAGAGGTAAACTTGCCAAGACTGGCCAGAAATGAGCTTTGAGGCTGGATGCTGCCAGGTGCTGAGCAGGTTGTTGAGGCAAATGGGAACTGAGAGCACTTGGCATTTTCAAAAACATTTAATGCTTTAGCAGAAGCAGGATGCTCAGAAAGCTTCAATGCAGATGGGAGGGTATCTCTGGATGCACCTCTCTCTCTCAAATACTACTACTAATGAAATATATAAAATGTAAGTGCTGTCAGTTGCACCACAGTAGGTGCTTGCAAGGACTGTTATGAACCTTCATAAAAAGGCTACAGTATAGAAAAGATTGATATGTGAGCTGCAGTTTGTTTTTATGTACTTGTACTTCTCTTTGGGCACTCTGGGATTGCAGGGACCCTGATGATTTCTTTGGGAACATGGGGTGAGGGGAAAGACATATGAGAGCCCTGATGGTGTGTATTTAAATGCAGTCCAAGAAATCAGAGTTTTGCTTGTGTGATGATAGAATATTTCTTGATCTGTATCTCTGCACCTTGAGTCAGGAACCCATGGCACAATGATTTTTCATGTCCGCGCCACGACTGCTTACACAAGGCTGTGAGTAGTTTACCCGCCTTAAAAGCAGAGAAGAAGAACAATACAAGTCTGGACAATATGGTTTACTTGGTTTACTCCAAACAGCTAAGATCACTTTTTTTTTTCAAGTGCAACTTTGGTGTGTGTATTTGAAGGAGAATAAACTTAATTATGCAAACAAAGAAAAGTGACCCTTCTAAAATCTAGTTCTGGTTCTGCAAACGTGCGTCTGTGCCCTGATGAGTGGCCATGGTTTTGGCTGGAACAAGTGTCATGTGCTCCAGTTTTTAAAAATGTTTGTATTAATTTTGTCTCTTTTCCAGAAGCAGCAAAGCTAGATAACGTCTTATTTCAGCAATGAAAAAGCCTCTATGTTTGCACAGTGGTTATTTGTGCAGCATCTCAATTCAGGGAAGCCAAATCATCACACAGGAAAATAAAATATAGTACGTTGTACAGCTGGAAGGTTGCATTAAATTCTGATTCTGAGTGGCATAAAACAAAAGTGTCTGAATCCAGATCCAGTTGAACTGTTAAAGTGAGCTACATGTGTCCAGCCAAGTTTATACTATATAAAGCCTTTACATTTCCTGGGAGCAATACTTTTTAATGCCAACAAGTAACAGGGTTTCTTTCATCTGTTGTTCCTTCATCAGTCCCTTTGTTAACACGTTGCTGCATCTGTTTGTGCCAGTGACCGCATTCCGTGTGATGTCAGGTCTGTCAGGGGAGATCACAGATGTAAGGTGGATGGAAGCCATGGACTGAGCAGTGTGCATGTGCAATTTTGACTGCTAGACACATCCGTTGCTTTCTAGCCCACTGCCCTCAATTTGTGCTCCCAACTTCCCTTTTCCTGACCATCTCCCTCCCAAGACAGCAGCTGCAAGCGAGTGAACAAAGGTAACGGGAGTGGGAGCAAACTGCAGTCATGGGACAGCTGTATCATGTGGAAAGCAAATCACCTATTTTTCATGAAACTTGGAGACTCAGTATTTGTGAGAGCTCTTCTGTTGTGTTGAACTTGATTGAAACTGGTCACAGGGTCTGCAATTACTCATCTAGGAGACAGCACACAGGCAACGTAACCACAGAAATCTTGCTTTCTTAGATAAACTATTGCTTTGTCTCCAAATTCAGAAAAGGGCAGTGCAAATCTTTCATGTAGAGGGTGGGAAGAAACAGCCTGAATATAATGTCCTGATTTTTGGCTGGTATAAAGTTAATTTTCACGAGAAGCTGGGAGTGGACACAGCTAGGACAGCTGACCCAAACTAGCCAAAGGGGTATTCAATACTATATGACGTCATGCTCAGTATATAAACGGGGGATCTGGCCGGCAAGGAGGGCTTGCTGCTCAGGGATGGGATGGGCATTGCGTGTCAGGGAGGTGAGCAAATTGCTTTGTGTATCACCTGCTTTGTATATTCTGTACTGCGTTTGCTATTTCCCTCTCCCTTTGCTGTCCCAGTAAACTGTCCTTATCCCAACCCAGGAGTTTTACCTTTGTCTTCCGATTCTCCTCCCCACCCCACTGCGAGGGTGGGGGGAGTGAGTGAGCAGCCACATGGTGCTCAGCTGCCGGCTGGTGCTGAACCACGACAAATCAAAAGTTTCAAAACTTTGCCTCAGCAATAGTGTCTGATCCACTGTCATCTCAGAATCTCAGAAATGCCCTTTATTCCTGCAGAAATAACCTTTGGTACAGGAATCCATTGTCACACAAACAAATTGACCTCCCTGGGTAAGAAACCTCTTTGCAGGCAATGTAGGAATTTAAGTGCTTATTTCCAGGTGTAAGCGTCTGTATATCCATGTGCAAATGTGGACCAATATCATCCCATGCACATACTTAGGCATATGTATTTGAGAACCTGTATATCTGAAAATTTAGAAATAGCTGGGTTCATCAGTTTTAGTAAAAAAAAAAAAAAAAAAAAAAGCAGAAACAATTTACTTTTACTGATACAATTTCTGACACTCTAATTCCATTTTAAATTTGCTTTATTGGTTTAATTGAAGGTAATAGGGAATGGAATTTAAACTAAACAAAAATAATCAATCCCAGACAGAAATAGGAATATTGCTCAGGACTGATCAACAATCTGGTCTTTTACAGAAAAGGAGAAGGCTCTTTTCAGTAAAATTGGTTCTCAGCCGAAAACAAATTTCACAGAAAAGTACACTTGATTGTGGAAAAAGCATGTTGTGCTTGAAGAACCAGCCACACACTTTTGACTTACACTTGAACATGGATAGCCTTGTGTTTACTTTTTCTTAAAAAAGCTCAAGCAGAATAACTATTGTTTTTCCTGACAATATATTCCTATTAGTCACATTTCTTTGCAGAAAGTAAAAAAATAACTTATAAATAACATAATTAAATAGGTGAAGGTATAATGTAGACAGTTCCTGTAAGAGCTGGGGTATTACAAAGAAGCCCGTCCTGTTGCAGAAGGGAAAAATGCCTTTCCTGAGGGGTAGAAATGGAGTAGAGTTTGTTAGACAGAACAAGAGAAGGCTTTGCAAAGCAAAACACTGCTGATACAGCATGAAAAATTTCAGTTTGTGGTCTTGTGTAACATAGGTGGCCATAGGGCTATACAGAGGATGAGAAAGACCTTGGTGACATGCAAGAGGTTGACAGTGTGTAACTAAAAGCTGCAGGAAAGAGGGCTCTAAACTGTGTCACACAGCGTGAGGTGGGAATAGTAGTTGTCAGCTCCTTGGCTTCCGTTATTCTTGATTTCCGATGGGGAAAGATGAGAAGTGGGCTCAAAATACTTTTCACCCACCTTCCTCTTTGCATCAAGTTCCCCGAGGGCAGAATAAACTTACTGTCAGGGAGGGTAACAGAAGAGCGGGTCTGTATCCCCTGCGGGGTGCCTTTGTCGGTGGAGCGGAGGGTTTGGGGAGTTGAGGAATTGCTGCAATGCTGCCAGCTGCCTCCTCAGGCATTCTTGCACAGTGCTGTATTTCCAGGGTGCCAGGAATGGGAGGGTGACGGTAAACGCAATCGCATGAGAGCGTTGGTGTGGGCAAGCAGCAGGAAAGGGAGATCCCAAGGAGGTTTTTGAAAAATGCTAGATATTTCATAAAAGCCCTGAACCTTGTGATCAGCACATTGGTCTCCCTCCCTCCCTCCTCGCCCCCCCGGGGAAGGGAAGAGTGTGTTCTGTCAGCCAAGGGGTTTGCATCTGGTGCTGCCCTGTTGCTTGTTTGTGGTTGCACTCCTGCATGACTGAAAGAGCTGCCAGCACGGCGTGAAGGTGCCTCTGAGGTGGCCACAAGCAGCACGGGCACCAGGCTGGGCTCGATGGCCAATGCTAGAGCTGCTTCACAAGGCTGTGGAGGCAAAGCGCTCCTCAGGACCTTTCCATCACTGAGAACATGATGTAGGCCATGGAGATGAAAGGCCTGAGTTCCTATTCAGACAGTCAAAGCCTGTGTCACCAGTGTTGGATCTTGCCCTGAGAACGGCCTGGATCTGGCCCTGCCTGTTTGTGTCACTTGGAAATTCCTTAAATTGCTTTCCGACCATCTCCAGTAAACAGCGGTCCCAGCACAGGTCCTGGCCTCTGGGTTTCCTCTAGCAAACAAAACAGTTATTATTTTTGTGGCATTCCTCCTAGTAGCAAAACCACCAGTGTGCTGGGGAAAAACCTATTGACCCACTAGATACAGGAAGGGCCTAGAGTTCAGGCTAATGTGCGTTTGATTAATTTCAAGCAGTTTTAACTGCCTGATGGGTTTTCTTCTCTTCCTTTTCTCCCCTTTAGGTTCATGCAGGCACGCCTGAAGCAGTCTGTGGAAAGGCACCTGAGGCATTTGGAGGTTGCATGGATGCTGGGTTGATACATGTGTTTGGCCAGGTTCTTATTCGCAGTGACCTGTGCTTGTGTATCCGAGACACGTCTCAGCTTCTTGTTGCCACCCGGCTCTGCCCCAGTCAGGCAGTGAGTGTGACTCTTGCTGGTGGTGTTGCAATGAAAGCAAGTATCGCAGTGTGCTGTGGCCGCCCCGCTCACCCTTTCAGTGTCCCGGCAGCCAGTTCACCGCTGACAAACCTGCAATGTCCCTGTTGAAGTATTTGTTGAAGCAACAGGCACGCTCCTTGCCAGTCCAATGACCGTCTTGTTTTGTGTTACTTCAGCGTCTGTGTTTTTATAAAAATAGGCATCTCGTTAAATGAAAACCTGCTTAGGTTGCAGATAAATGTACAAGTTTGGCAAGTCTGGCTGCAGACACACAATGCTACTTTTGAAAGTCATTTAGTCCCAACAGCGGCAACTTACCCCCGTAGTCAGTAGGAACTGGATTTCCCACGCTTTCAGGTACCTCCCTTTTGACGCATGGCTCGCTTATGCTTTGCACATTCATGCGTACTCCCTGCCCATTTGTAAACACAAGCTGAAGTGTATCTTTCTCCGGGTTTACCTTTTTGGAGGCCTCTGTCAGCAACTCTAGAGCTCAGCTGTGTTACCTCATGTGGTCTCTGTTGTTCTCCAAGCAGACCTGCTGATTCCAGTTGAAACCAAAAGGTCTTTAAAGTGATCCTGTTTCAGAAGACTAAGCACGGTTATTCTTCAAAATGCTTTTAAGAGCAACTTTAGCTCAATGTTCTCCAACTTTACCAAATGCAGGCTGGTTTATGCACAGACAATAGGTAATGTGTATTGTTCCCACTTGGAGTTACTGCACCTATAGGATGCCAGCGTTAGGAGCGCTGCCGTCACCAGCATCCAGGCAGCGAGCCCTGGGTGGATATTCACAACATGCAGGGAGCACGCTGCTGTAACAATAAACTCTCCTTGCAAACAATGCTCAGGGAAATAATTTGGGCTCCTTCATAGTCACCGGATTTGTGTCAAGAGAAAACTGAGAGGTAGTGGTGTGTGGACTGTAGTGGGCATAGGTGTCCCGTGAGAGACCTTCTGCCTCACTTGGAGGCTTCCTCCTGAGCCAAACGTGGCAGGTCCCTAAATTCCACAGTAAAGCCAAACTTTCTCAATAGATGCAAGCTTTTTGCTAACTGCAGACTGGGCTGTGAACAGAATGAAAAGATTTCAGTGTAATTGCTTTAGGCCTTTTTCCAGAGCCCTGGCTTGGGATGGAGACAGGAAAAAATCCCGTCAGGCAAAAATCCAGGACAAAATAATATCCAAAGAAGACTTTTGACAGGAGACCAGGACAGTCCCAATAGTCCTGGCCTGTTCCAGCCAAAAAGGGATGCCGGGTCACCTTTGGCTCATGTAACAGCCAGTATTGCTTTACTGGAATTATTTATGTCTGGTGTTACCAAATGGCTAAGATACCCTCACCAAGGGTAGAACCTCATTGCGTGCAAAGCATTTTTGCAGACACTTCCACACTGGATAATCAAAGATGACTAGGAGTGTGAACAAGGAGCTATTATTATTCCTGTTAATAAACAGGAAATTCATGGACAGAGTCTTTAAGTGAGTTGCCTAAAGTTACATTAGAAGTGTGTGCTTTCACCACTCCTGCTTCACTCAACACCGTGGCAGAACTTGCAGACTTTTATATTGGAAAGCCTGAGTCTCTTCAGCTTGATCCTGACTGTCACGTTATGTTAGAGGTGATAAACAATGCAAATTAGAATAATAAAGCAATAAGCTGAAGACTGGCAAAGCGCCAGGATGAGACTGTATCGTATTGTGTTTTGTAGGTGCTTGGATATGGAATTGTTACACTACCTGGAGCTTGTAACCTTACACTAACTTTCTGTCAGAGAGGCTAACTGAATATGGCACTAACTTTTAGACAGGGTTACCAGGTAGAATCCAGGCAACTATAAACCAGTAAACTGACCCGAGTTCTGAACAAAGTAGATAGTATAATGAGGAATATGATCAGGAGGACACGGAATATATGAGAAGAGTCAGTATCACTTTTACAAAGAAAGGGCATGCTTGCAAGCCATTAGGGTTCTTTGAAGTCAGCAAGCTCACAATATTGCACATGTGGATCTTCAAAAAGAAGTAGATTTTCAAAAGCTCCAGGTTCCTAAACTGCCATGGCAGAAAAAAAGGAAAGAGAAGAGAAAAAGAAAAAGAAAAAGAAAAAGAAAAAGAAAAAGAAAAAGAAAAAGAAAAAGAAAAAGAAAAAGAAAAAGAAAAAGAAAAAGAAAAAGAAAAAGANGGAAAGGAAAGGAAAGGAAAGGAAAGGAAAGGAAAGGAAAGGAAAGGAAAAAGGAAAAAGGAAAAAGGAAAAAAAGAAAGAAAAGAATCCTGTCAGGATTTAAAGGATTAAGTAATTGCTTAAACTACAAGAGGAAAAAAGGCTGTTTTTCCCAATGAAAATGGAAGTCACAAAGGAATTCTGCAGGGTCTGTGATGAGATCTGTGCTATTTACCATGCTCATACGTTCTGAAAGGAGTCACAGTGAGGTGACAAAATTAGAAGGTAAGACAAAAGTGTTCAGATTAGCTGAAAAGGAACCTTTTTGTAAAGAAGCTTGGAATGATCTGAGTGACCAGACAGTAAAGTGACGGATGAAATTCCATGCTGAACACATGATGTACTGCCAAGGAGAAAAATTACTTTTAAGCAAGTGGTTTATAACAAACAAAAGAAGTACTTCTTCACATTGCACACAATTACATTATAGAATTGGTTACAGGGACCTGTGGAGGCCAAGAGTGCAAATAGGTTAAAATAGTGACTGAAGAAATTAGAAGAAGAAAGGAGTAAAAGGTGTCTCTTGACTTTGGAAGTCCCAAGCATGTGCTGGTTTACACGGGGCACAATGTGGACAGTCATTGTGTAGATGTCCTGCTCATTCCAGGAAATGATGCCTGTTGCCATAGACAGCACAAGAAGAATTAGGAAGATGTTCCAGATCCAGACTTGTGATTTAATAAGATCACAAATTAATCAGTGAATTGGCTGTAGCTTGGAGAGGAGGTAAGAGTACTCTTGTAACAGGTCTCACCTCAGTTGCAGGCTGGAACATCCCTTCTACTTCACTATACTCAGGGTGATGCTATTCAGAATCTTGTTATATTAGCCCAATGTCTGAGCTCCTCTGAGTTTGAACACAGTCCTAAAAACTAAACAAAATCAGTGAGGGACCAATTTTCCAAGGAATTCACCTGATATTTGGCTGTAAGTTGATGTCCATATTGTAAAAATAGAGTTAGTAGCTGTTAATCCTTTGACTAATGAAGACATGTACTGTGAAAAGGAATCTTTGCACACACCCACCCNACAAATACCTTTATATCATTGTTTATTTAGTGAATCCTACAGTGAAGCCTGTTCCAAGAGGAGGATCACTACGCTACATCATGTGGTTATATTCTCCTCCACAATAAAGTATGAGAGTTCATATAATTATGCTTCCAGACTGATAGCCCAGCCCTCAGAGGTGACCAAGCATTTACTGTTGAACTAGAGAGTCAGTGAATGTCAGATGGAATAGTAGAAGGGCAAATCTTCACACTGTATGTAACCCAAGAGATTCAATCAGGAGAGAATGGAGAAACAGCATGGCTCCAAGAGCACGTCGACCTCAGCTGTAAAATCTTCTTAGTAAATGGAAGGCCTCATTTTCCAGTGTGACTAATCAGTTTTGTGCCGGTGCAAATCTGTTGGCTTCACGGGAAACTATTTATGGATTCAAGTTAAATTTTTCAGGCTGAACTTTTTTTTTCCTGGCTGCACTCATGAAGTAGGAGAGGTGTTGATCCCTCATTCTGTTCAACAGAGAGCAGTCAGCGTGCTTGTCTGTGATAATGGGAACCTGGAATCTCCATGTTCCCTCTCATTTAAGAGGGTGCCCTCACCCCTGGACCTGCAGGGTCTTTCTTCAAACTTCTTCAGTTTCAGTCCCAGTCTCAGTCTCCTCTGTGCATGTTTTTTCACTCTGTAGAAAATGTTCCTTGAAATTATGATGGAAGTCCATATCCTGCCTCTCAGGGGGCATCCAATTTATCATGAAATTATAGAGTCATTTTCTTTCCCTTTGGTTTATGAGTATTTAAGTATTTTATAGCAAAGTGGAACAGCAGTAGGGTAAATTGAGAGCAATTCTACATATATATCATGCCACCTTCCCTTCTGAATACCATATAAAACATTTTCCAGGGCATATTTAGAAGTGACTTTTGTGCCCTCTGAAGTATTGATTAATTGGAGAGACTTGTTCCACCTCACCGGTTTAGTAGATGGGGCCTAAGACTAGCCCTTCATTTTCATTGCCTTTTGCACTAAATGCCTTGAATAGGATCTGTTTTGTTGTTTTACTTTTTATTTGTTGAACTTAACAAAACATTTAAATTCCACCTGGACTGATCTGTAACTTCTTATTTGATTTGACTGCCAAATCAAAATCTCAGCCATTTATTTAAACCTATATGAAACTGAAACACAAATTCTTCATCTGCTTACTGGTACCAGGTTTTTGATAATATAAAATGACTACCCATACCACCATTCAGTAAGTTTCCTTATCATTGTCACTTCCCATAAAATTTGCCATTGTAACTTTTTTTAACAAAGCTTAGCATGTCTTTTTCTTGAAATATAGCTTTTCATTGTATTTCAGCTAATAGGCAGTACTTCAAATGAGTCCTTTTAGTTCATTAAAGTAAATGGGAGCTATGCATAACTCTACTGTGTTCAACATTATTTAATACCTTTCAGTGCAGCCTTTGCTGCACTAACATCTATCTGCATGCTAAGAATTTTGCCTGCTACAAGTTGGCTGCATTCTTTTTTCCCCCCAAAGGAGTGAAGTTAACCTATTTGCTTCAATCCAAGCAGCCGTAAGTACATATACTCACAGGTCTTTATATGATACAAGCTCTCCTTGCTCCACTGCACATTGCCAGTTGCCAGAATAGGTCAGAGCCTTGGGATCTTGCTGCATGCACAGCTGCTGCCAGACTGTCATTTAATGTATGCATCCGGCCCAGAGATTGCAGCCATTACTCTCAAGGGTAATGCTTCTGTACTTTTTCATGGTCTTGTCACTTTGACAGTAGCAGGAATATTGCTTCCTCCTCTAGGGAAGTCCACTGAGCAGCTGCCGCGCTGGCACAGCTCTCTTCCAGCCTTCTGAGTGGCACAGGCTGCTGCATGCACCTCAGACCTTAATCCAAGTTTCTGTACTGCCTTCCTCTTTGCTTCCTGGAGCAGCTCGTTGTGTTGCAGAGGAACTTGCTAATCAGAGTGACTTAGCTGAGTGCTGATGAAAATGATGCCCCTGCTGTTCTTGTGACCATTGCTGCTACAAGTGTTGTCTTTGGTCCACATGTTTTAGAACTGCTGGTTTAACCCATTTTTCAAAATACTGATTTTCAGGAAAAAGCACCGTGAAGAACACATGCCTGCAATGGCAACCACCATATAAACATTGATTACATTAATGGGTGATGAGATGCTCAGATTACTGAGATCACACTGTTAGAGACAGAGATATTTTTCTCATATCCCCTTCCCTGCTGGACATTTTCATGCTGTCTATCCCCAAGTCTGAATTCTCATGGACTGATAGCAGGGTATTCTTAGAAGAAAGTCCCACTTTTGCAATTTGTTCTGCTTGGTAGGTCATTGGACCCCAGAGCTCATATTTGTATCAATTTCCTTCCCATTGTAAGACCATGCCAAACTTTTGCAATGATGAGGACTGCAGAAATCAGACACTTGTGGAAGAATACTTTCCAGATACAGTAACTATGAGCATTGTCACTCATTGCAGGGTGCTGCAGTTGCTGTGTTTCCCTGAAATGATGAGAAGAGTTCATAATCTACACCAGGCAATCACAACACAATGGACATGACACTGGATTCACAAGCACAAAGGGATGCTGTCCCCGACAATCTGCAGTGGTGGGGATCTGGTCTCACGGAGATGAGTTTGGCATTCATCGCCATAGCTAAGCCAAGCAGAACAAAGGCTAGCTAGCTTTGAGAATCAGCGTTTTTATGCACGCAAAGCAAATTTGACTTCTACTTCAGCAGGCAAAATAGGCATTAATTCTAACAGCAATTGCAAAGCTACATGGCAATAGGCACTTACAGAGCTCCCTGAAGACTGCTAATTGTTTATCTGGATATCAGTGGCACTCTGAATACCACCTAAGTTTTTTAAGAGCCATAGCCTGCAATTATTACAGACTTAAGTTTTCAGGCTCTTAAGAAAAGAATTGTGTCGCAGTTCTTTGTACTTTAATTTATTACTGAGTAATAGTGGCCCAGTGAGAATCTGATACTTATCTTCCAGCTGTGGTTGACTTCATCAGCCTAATTTTAAGCTGGGGGTTAACAACAGATTGTGCGCTTTGTTCATTTCTTCGGGGCATAAAAAATCTAATGAACATAAAGACAAAGCAGAATCTTTGGCTCCCCCCTCCCATTGGTGTAACTCACTTGAAATGACTGATATGCTCCTGATTTATCACAAGGAGGAAGAGACTATGTTCCCGACCAGTGAAATGAATACAATTCCTCTCTTCATACATTTCAGAAGCTGTATGAGGTCAAGGACTGAGCTAGGCACACTGGTTTTCCCCCCTTCATATTTTGTGGCCCCAGCTGAAGGACAACAGCCTTGCTGGTTCACCAGATTCCCTGGGAGTAATGAAGTATGCCAGCTGCAAACAGAAGTGACACCCACCTGAAGGCATCTTGTATTAATATGGGGAAAAGCGTTATTGCTGTACATCAGGCTTAATGTGCTATTTGTGAGCCATTTAGGTTGTTTCCCAGCCTCTGTGCATTGACTATGTAGCTCCATTTGTCCTGATCCATGTCTGGCCTGCTTTCATCTCACTGGTGGATTTTTCTCCTGACATTAGGAGTATCAGACTCAAGAGAAATAGACTCCTCAAGCTTTTCAGGCTGCCCTTTCTCAGCAGAGGCATGTGCTGGCGATAGCTCAGACAGCGCAGGGCCAAGCCAGCCCCAATGAATGCTGGTATTGTTATTTTTGACAATCTTTTCGTAGCTGTCTGAAAGAAGAGAAAAGATAAAGTTGAAATGTTAATTGTTGCCAACAAAAGCTGCTAAGGAGAGTTTCTTGGCTTGGCACTTGGGGACATGTACAAGGCTTTGACAGGCAGTGCAAGCTATTTTGAAACCTGCTGGGGTTTTTGTTGTTTTTCCTTTTTCCCTCAGATATTGTTTGACAAAAAACAGCCCTTGCATGAAAAAGAGGTGCGGTCAGAGGACAAGGTGGGAGCCAGGAACTCTCTACCTGTAGTGTCTGGCACTAATACCCTCTCTGGTGTTGGCAGATCCCTCTGGTTCAACATGCAGATTTTCTATAATGGGGTTGTACAATGGGAATAATCATAGTTAATGAGCTAGGCTTGGATAATAGATGTGCTTTCCTTGCTTGCAGAGACATGGTGCAGTCATCAGCTTGAGTGTGCCCATGAGGAGTGCTGCACCTGCAAACCCTGCGGCAGGGCAGGGAGCAAGTTGCCACCATGTGCTGTGGGGATGCAGAAAATGTGCAGATCAGTTTGTGTGTAGGGTGTGCTACATTAGACCTACCTGTCCTTGTGATCCCCACTGGCTTACTCCATCTGCCGTCCATGGAGACCTTCCTTCTCTGAAGAGGATGGCTGGCCCAGTTGGAATGGGTGAGATACAAGATCTCAACTATAAACATCTTGTGGCGTTCTCATGGCCGCCTTCAACTAGTGTACTGAGGCCTGGACGGTCAAATAACAGGACTCTGGATTTCTCACAAGAAATCAGAGAAGGCATTCTGGGCAAGACAAATGGGGCAAGGCAGGTTGGCAGAGTGCTATGGGAAAGTAAGAATTGCTATCATAGCTGCCCTTTGAAGCAATGACACTTTACTCTGTCCACCTGCCTCCCCTGTGACCTTCTTCTAAGTTTTAGTAAAATGTTTATGCTCTGAAATAATTAAAATTTGAACAAATCTTTAGAAGGAGATGTTTCATGTTGTTTCTCTCACAGGACATTATTTTCCCATAAGCACCACACAAATTTTGTGTCAAACCTGAAAGCAAAATGAGGATTTTTTGCCTTCTGAAATTGGAGGAAAAGGCCACATGAATTTATTCCCCTTGGAAAGTCAAAAAGGAATCTATGGCAGTGAGCTCACTTGGCCTAGTTTTCAATCCTCTCATGAAACACACAGCACAGTTACATATTCATCTAACTCCCCTCACCCAATTTAGGGTCCTCATTGCCTCTTCTCAAAGAAAAGCAAGCATCGAAAAAGTAGAGATTAATAATAATAAAAGCACAGCTCAGGACAGAGCATGTGCTTGCTAAATTGCATCAGTTCTAGCTGGAGAAGCAAAACTTGATGGCCTGACCTGCAACCATCCATAAAAATCCCTTGTAGCTACCTCCATGCTAGTCACCATTCTTATTAGCATGCAGGGATGTTTCTTCTTATACCCTCTGTCTCATCCCATTCTCAGCCAACTGTGTAAGCAAGTGCTTCTATTGAAAAAATAACGGTGAGGGTTGCTGATGCCTTTAAATTAAGCACACAGTTAAGCTCTTGAATGGCTTTGCAGTGCATACCACCTTGCAAGATCAACCCTCTAACTGCTCTGTTTTTTCATCACATTATGGGTCTTGTGTGGGCTGCTGGAAAACTAAACCTCTCTGTGTGTGATTCCCTGACAGTGTGATTTGCATGAGTGTCTGATTAAAAATAATAAACCTTTTCCTTTCAAACATCACCCCTTGTCCGTTCAATGCAACAAGAAACTAAGCTGACATCCTTGACTTTGCCTCGTACTGAAGTTTTAATAAGGCTGGAGATGTGTGAGTATCAGATTAATTCTTGATGAGAACAAAATAGCTATTTCCTGAGGGCACTTGACCTACTTTCAACCATAGTAAGTAATGTAGTCTTCAGATGACAAAACTAAGTCTTATCCTTTATGCATTAACAGTTCTATTAGGGCCAGGGCTTATCCTGTTTTACTCGGTTACACTAATGACTCCAGATTCTGAGAACTTCTCAGGATGGCTGTGATAATTACTGGCAAAAATGCTTTTATTTAGAGACCAGTTTTCCTTGAAGCCATGAAAGCATTTTTTGGAATGGAAATATCTGCAACGTGGAACAAACAGATAAATTTGGAGCTTGTGTGTTTATTAAGGCCAGTGCTTAATCCTGACTGCTCCATTTTAAATTGTCTATACCACAAGGCCTGCACTGAAATTATTTTACACCTAGGAGCTGATTTTCCTTAGGCTATTGACCAGTTCAGCATTTGCATCATACAGATGCATATGACTCGATGCAAGGAAGGCAGAGGTTATCTCCACAGAGAGATAACACCATCTCCCAAACTGCACAGCAGCTCTGCTGCACACCACATCTGATGCCTGGAAATTACAAGAAACTAAAGATAATCTGATGTCAGCAGTGCTCCCAGTGATCTCGCTGCACTTGTTCGTCTTGCTTTGTGGTGAGTGTGTCTCAAACAGCATTCAGCAGATAGAGTAACAGAGTCCATGAATCAACAAAAGGTCTTACTGACGATGCATCCCTGTGGTAGGCCCTGAAGATGTGTCTCAAGTTATCCGGGATCCTGTTATTTCTCAGTCAGCAACTGCATTCAGCCTGACTCTGCAGGATTTTGTGTAGGTGTTTCACCGCACAGCTCATAGCATGTCTGCACAGCCTCCTTTCCCATGCGGGGAATAAATAGAGTAACAGTGTGCTTGCTGTGATGCTCAGTCTGCCTCTCTTAGCAGCACCTGCTCAGGTGGAAGTGGTTGACTGTCTCCTTCATTCATTCTAGGGACAGAATCGACTTCACACCATGTTTGCTATTGGATTCATCCACTGAAGTGCATAGAAAGATGCTGACTGCCTTGCGTGGACTTTGATTCAGGTCCTACATTACTAATTTTACTTGAGGTAGTGCAGGAGGCTACAGATTTTCAATTGTTGCTGCAAGTTCCTTGGGTCTGTGAACCTGACTTGGCTGTGAAAGGCATTTTAATAGAGTGGTGGTGCAGTGGGCTCTGGGGTACAAAGTTTTAGTTTGTGTGTATGTGTAATTTATTATAAAAAAATCTTAGCTCACACAGTTTCCTTCAGGTTTCTCTTTTCATGGTGTTGTCTGAGATTTCTCCCTAGTTTCCTTCTCCAGACATAAGTTTCTCAGGGCATCACCTCGTCTGTTAATTGTTTGGTCCAACATACTTATAAGCAATGAAATACTTGCTCCTTGTTAGTGGTTAGGTACTCGCCTGTGAATGGAGAAATCCACCCTGCTAGGAAGTACATAGCTTCATCAACTGCAGGGACTATTAGTACTAGACCATTTATCTTGGCATAACAATGCTGGTGACTGAAGACAGATGGTGAGTGGCCAGTGCTCTTTTTCATACAGGGCTTAGGTGGTGGGACTGATGGGTGACCAGGTCCTGTAGCTGAACTTCACAAACAGCAGCATCTTAATTTGTTTTATAGCACTTCAGAAGGTTTATACTCCATGCACAGGGATTCACTTGGTTTTGGCCAGCTTTGACATCAGTGATTTCTATGACAAGCATTTGGATGTTGGGAAAAATGCAAGGAAATGCATTTGTGATGTCAAGAACTACTACCCCCACTCCAGGAAGCTCCCTCTTGCCAGAGGCCAGCTTTCTTCACCTGGGAACTTACCTAGCAATTTCTCTAGTGCCACAGGGCTGATGTTACATCTTGCATTAACTCTTCTCACTTGCTCAGGGTAACAGGGAGACTCAGCAGGCAGCGCTCGTCCGTCAGTAGAATTGTGGGATCCTTATGTCCTGCATTCTGTGGCGGAATATATTGCACCAATAACGCTTGTACGTGTGTGCTTTCTCTGTGGACCTAGCAAACACTTGCTTATGAAAAATACTGTGCCCTGAGAAAAGACACAAAGGGCAAAGAAAGGACCCAAAGGGCCCATGAGGGTCACCAAGGATTATTGCTGCTGTGAGATAGCTGGCTGGGCTGGCTGGAGCAAGGTGGGGAGTGTTAGCCTTCCCCTCTGAGGACAGAGGCTCTTGTGGCTGTGCTTCTGCCTTTAGCTTCAAGCTAAGATTAATATGTGGTTGCAGAGGCTTCTGTTCCTGCCCCCAGCAGAATTTTGCATTGCCATTCAAATAATTTTTTTCCCAGTGCAAGATCCTCTTGGCAGTGGAGCAAAACAGCAGTCTGCTCTGTCCTGTGAGGCCTGGAGGTCTTTGGGCCATTCAACACTTTGCAGGAGCAATTCAGCACCCCAGAAGATCAGATTTCACTGTAGAAAAATTCAAAAGCAAAGGAAGCGCTGACTTGAGTCGCTACAGACTAAATTAATAGATAATGAATGCAATATTTTCAGCAAATAATGTGGGTATTGGCAAATAATAGGAGGTAACCGAGATCTGCCATACCACCCTCCACCACTGCAGATGGCCACCCGCATGCTCTTAGTCTACCCATGATGGCATCTAATGTTCTTTCCCCCTTCATTGGAATTTCACCCATTTTTCTGCTTGCAAAATAGCTGTACAAAGACTTTGAAAAATTTCATACTGCAAGATACGCAGTGAGTGTTTGATACATGTTCATTTTAGCTGTCTATAGCCAATTGGCCAAGATGGCTCTGTGCCTTACTGGTTGTTCATTGCCAGTGTGGGATGCTGGACTCTGAGGGCACACGGTACCATTTTTGCAGACGGACTGGCTGCCTCTGTAACCAGCACTTTGCTGTGGAGGCGACTCTGCAAACATTTATAACCTGAGCTCACTCATGAGCCGTTCTGGAAATATTCTTGTGAATTAGATCTTGCTAGTCTAAACAGTAAAGAAAGCAAACAGAGAAGATTATGAAAACCATCAAAGCAAACTTGCGGTAACACAAGCAGTTTGGATGAATGTTAATGAAAATGTCTCTTTTTATTACAATTTTAACTCTAATTCACACTTCAGCCACATTCAACAGAAAAGCAGTTATTCAGACCTGTCAAACAGAAACATCTTTAAAACTCCCTTTATGTCGTGAAATAGACACTTTTGAAACTTAGCCATGTGATTTGTTGCTGTTGGCTAAATTCTTTGTGTATCCAAATTAATTTATTCTGTAAGTTTATGGAAACCTACTGGCACACAGTGTGTATTGAACTGTAAAGTTACAATTTTTCTACAGCTGTTGTAAGAAAATGAACACACATTTCTGATGGACAAATATGTTTGGAGGCTGGAGAGTATTTCTGTTACTGATCTGTGGCTTATTCACAAAAGATTTCATACAAGACTGAATCCCCTTCAGTGCAGTGAAATTTGCAAGAAGGATTTTGCAAGGAAGTCGAAGTAGTCGCAGAGATTTCTTTGTAAGCTGATGACTCCCAGTGTGAAACGATCATTGTACAAAGATTTGAGAATGGATGCTGATCTTTCAGTTTTTATATTTTTGTCACTGGAGGAATGAATCTGAATAATGATGGAAGCTCTGAAATAACATTTGAAAAAAACATTAACTTGTCTACAGTGAAGTGATTGTAAAGGCCTTATCTACACCCAAGTAATGTAAACTGCATCACAACCACGTATCAACAGCTCCTAAGGCTTTTTAGTATATAAAAGTTGTAGCAGGATTAGACTGCTTTCTGTGGGGCTAATTCCAAGTTTACTGCTCAAGTGGGTGACTTAATTCTGAAAGCAATTCAGATGGGTTTCCACTCTTTCTCCAAGGGGCTGGCTGATGAACTGTGATCAGCCACAACTGAAAAGCTGTGGTCTTGCTCTGCTGCAGTCTTACAGCAAAGCTCAGCTTGATCAGACGGGGAAGAGATCAGATGGGAACCACCCAGGCCTGAGCTGGGGTGACTGGGCAGGGTGAGGCAGGAGTTACTTCAGCTCCATATAGAAATATGTGGGGTGCACAACTTGCTGGGGTGATGCCAACAGTTTCGTCTTACAAATTACCACAGCATCCACTGTATTTTATGAGGGATGGGCAGGAAAAGGTTATGGGTTGTAATTTGGACATCTGATGTAAACGTTCCATTGGGTGTCTAAACCAACTGCGGCAGAAGGTCTGTTGCACAGAGGATCCATAGGATCCGGCAGAGGGAAAGAGAATGACTGCTAAAGCTCAGTGCTGACCGAGTAAGCTCAGCTGTGGCTCCAACAAGATTGGCATGATGGAAGCTGTAATACAAATGTAGAAGGAAAGGCCAACGAATGTGAACTAGTGAAGGAGGAGTTCAAGTGTTAATATCTGCATATACAGCCAAAGTTGAAAGACCAGCTGCAGGCAGCCTGAAAACTAGTCTATGGTCTGCTGAGGCTGTGAATTTCAGCTCAGGAAAATGAAAATACCTGTACATGGAAGCAAGCTTTCTCTTTTGGGATTGCCACTTTCCCCTGGGCATGACAAACTACTTGGAAATTGAACAGTAAAGACATGTCAGGAAACCTTTCTGCTGCAAAAAGATGACAAGGTATTCATTGAGTTAAATAACAAGCTATCCTTTCTGCACTTTGCACACACGCAGAAATAGCACTTACTTGATTTGCAGGATGAACCAAACATATTTTTTTGCCAGCAAGTGTGTATTTGTGTCAGCAAAACAAGCAGTGAGAGCTCACAGTTTAATTGATTTCAAGGCCACTTTTAGCATGTATGGAAACTGCAGTGTTGACCACTCACCCTTGTGTGAGGTAGTCTGTGAAGTAACTCCAGGCAGGTGTTACCTAAGTCATTGCACTGTGTGGCTGGAGACAGTGTCGTTTCCCAAGAGCTACCTGCCTATTGTGCCAAGAATTGGGGAGAGCATGTGTGCTTACTTTTTTTTTACATGGGTTTGTCCTTCTGTTGATATTCCATTTACTGTGAAGATGAAAAAAAAAAAAATCCTTTCTAGTTTCCAAGCACTGTGATAATGTTATCGTATCCCCAGGCATGTCACACTCTGTTCAGAAAACAGCATGTGGTAGGACAGTATCTAAGGTCTCTGCAGCAGATACAGCACAGGATGGGAACTGATGGGTGGCTGACAGGGAATGGCAGAGGAAGAGCAAAGGTTGCTTCACTAGAAGGATGGTCTTACCCAACAGAGGCAAGGGACCAACTTGCAGAGGAGTTTGTTGAGGTGAGTTTCCACCATTCTCAGTGTGGTGCCTCCCCAGGGAGAGGGCTCCACTGTGCTGGGGAAAACCTGAGGTTCAGGCAACCTGCTTGTGTTGAAAGTGTCAGGTACTTCCCTAGTATCTGCTGGTCTTGCTCCTACCTGAACACTACTCATGACCTGCACTGATTTAGGTTATTAGCTGTTTCTCAGGAAAGATTCTGCACAGAAAATTATTCAAGTGCCATATAGCAACTGGGGGTCTGACAGTAGCTAGTATTCTTATTTACGGGTGTAGCAAGGTGGATACCTGGCCCAGTAACACCAGAAAAATGCACTGAGTTAAGATGTCTTGAAACATTTAAGGCCACAGTGGACAGAAATGCTCATTTTCCCTGTCTGTTAGATACCTGCATTAAACCAGGTAAAAAGTTCTGCAACAATTCTTTAGGCTTTAGAGACAACAACTGCCACTAGTAAAGAGGAGAAACCTTTCCTGAACCCTTCATTGCCCTCTTCCATGGAAATGTGGATTCTTTTATTGAAAGAGAGGTAGTGACAAGCCTGTGGTGTGGAACACCCATCTCTCCCCTCCCAGCACTGATGAGTAAGTGTTGAGCAGTTTTATATCTTCACCTTTTCCTTCAGACCTTCTGTGGTGCAAAAGTGGGGGTGTGACCTTTTCCTTCACATGGTTCATTGATTTCCACGCTTGATAATGCAGGTCTTTCCTCTGCCCTTTGACACCAAATTAAACTTTAATTCCAATGAAGGTGGAAGGACTGCTGAGCGGGGGTTCTGCTGAATGCTCAATGAGATCTTCTGGGAGCTAATTACACTGCAGGTCTCTTGTCCTCACAGCTCATTAAATCCCCTTCCCCTCCCTGGTCTGCTATTTCCAGCCAAAGGCAGCTCCTTGTCCCCAAGCAGCTGCTATCTTTCCTAGATAATAAGTACAGCTTGCCTGCTCCTTTTGCTTTTTTACAGGGAAAGCCTCTCTTGCTGATAGCAGCTTGATTTGCATGCTGTCAGAAAAGCTTATCAGCATTGCCATGGAGGACAGTAAAACAAACCGGTCAATTAGTCATGTACAGCTCATTTTGATTCTTGTGATTAGTTATTAACATAAGTAAACAGAAATTGCTTCAAACTTTGTACTTCTAAAAGGCAAGATGAACAGCCTATTAGTACTTCGGGGCAAATAAGAACAAGGAGATCAATGTCAGGCGTGTAATTCATTACAGTAATTAAATGGGTTTAAATAGTGTACTAATCTTAAGACTGCTCAGGAAACACTTTTTTTTTTATATCACAGGGAAAAAAAGCAGCCAGTGGGAGATAGTCCTTCCATCTCCAGAAAGTGAAACAGAAAGTGTTTCATCAGCCTAATTTTTTTTTCTCCATAGCAGCCTTACTACATGCTCCTCTCAGCCCTCTTGTCTAACTGCTGAAGCACTCTGTGCTAGGAGCAAAATTCTCTTAGGTCAGCAGCTTCTGCCCGTGCTGCACAAATGAGCAGTGCCGTAAGGGCCCTTGCTCTCGCAAGCAGACAGCAGCGATTCTTGCTGTATTTCCAGTTACATTAAATCTCAGGTAACCTTTCTGAGGAACACTGGCTGCTTTGTTGCAAACACAGGGCTCCTAAGCATTGGACGTGAACCTGCATTTACCAATTCTCTTCTGGACTTCGCCTTAGACTTTGGTTCTCATAGCTCTGGGAGTTTGGTTCCTCATGCTGTAGAGGAGAAAAGGACTTCAGCAATACATTTCTGAAATGAATTTTGTTCAAGCATATTTTCTGTATGGTATGGCTGACCACAGGCATTGCACAACCACAAGCCAGGCTTTGAAAAATCATGAGACCAGCTTGAAAATCTTGACATTCCTTTTAAAGTGTTCTGAGGTCTCTTACTTGTCTTCTAGGAAACCAGTTGTCTTTCATGTTCACATTTGCCAGACTGTTTTCCCACAGCTTTTCCTTGTAAATAAAAACTGAAAGTCTCCCAAAATCACATGGCTTCAGGAACCTTTAAGAAAGGTACTAAATGTAACCATGAGAAAAGACTTGGCAAGGAGAGATCTATAAACTGCAGTACTTTATCTCTAGGAGTAATCCTCTTATGAAGTCATTGCAAATCTGCATTTACAATATGTCATCCATTTTTAATTGGATCCTAAAGAGGACAGTTCACACCGTGGATATCATTCAAAGGTTTGCCTTTTTCACCAAAGTGACACGATCCAGGATCCAGTACCTAACATCCCTGTGCCCCAACCCCTCCCATCTCTGGTCCTCTGTAGTAGCACTCTGGATGCTGCCATTTTATACATATCACAAAAATCATGATATATTCTAGGTTGAAAATGATGTCTGGAGGTCTCTAGTGCATACCCCTGCTGAAAGCAGGGCAAACTGTGACATTATGTAAAGTTGCTCAGTGTGTTTTCCTGTCAAATTTTGAAAATGTCCGAAGATGGAGAACAGAGATCCCATGACATCCCAGTGCGTAATCACTGTCATGGTGAAGAACATTTTCCTTATGGCCAGTTGGAATTTCCTTTGCTGCAAACTGTGATCACTATCACAGAATCACAGATTCACAGATTGGTTGGGGTTGGAAGGGACCTCTGGAGACCATCTAGTTCAACCCCCCCACCAGAGCAGGATCACCTATAGCAGGTTGCATAGGATTGTGTCCCAGCATGTTTTGAATATCCTCTCTGGGCAGCCTGTTCCAGTGCTCAATACCCTCACAGTAAGGAAGTTTTTCCTCAAATTGAAATGGGACTTCCTGTGTTCCAGTTTGTGCCCATTGACCCTTGTCTTGTCACTGGGCACCACTGAAAAGAGTCTGGCCCCATCTTCTTGACATCCACCCTTTATTTATGAGTATTGATGAGATCCCCTCTCAGCCTTTTCTTCAGGCTAAACAGACCCAGCTCACTCAGCCTTTCTTCGCACGAGAGATGCTCCAGTCACCTCATCATCTTTGTAGCCCTTCACTGCACTCTCTCCAGTAGTTCTTTGTCTTTCTTGTACTGAGGAGCCCAGAACTGGACACAGAACTCCAGATGTGGCCTCACCAGGGCAGAGTGGAGGGGGAGGATAACCTCCCTCGAGCTGCTGGCCATGCTCTTCTTAATGCACCGAAGGTACCACTGGCCGCCTTGGCCACGAGGGCACACTGCTGGCTCGTGGAGAGCTTGTTGTCCACCAGGACTCCTAGGTCCTTCTCTGCAGAGCTGCTTCTCAGCAGGTCAGCCCCTAACGTGTACTGGTACTTGGGGCTATTCCTCCCTAGGTGAAGGATGCTACACTTGCCCTTCTTGAATTTCATTTGGTTCCTCTCTGCCCAACTCTCCAGCCTGTCCAGGTCTTGCTGAATGTCAGCTACTCCTCCCAGTTTAATATCGTCAGCAAACTGGCTGAGGGTACACTCTGTTCCCTTGTCCAGGTCATTGATGAATATGTTGAATAAGACCAGACCCAGTACTGACCCCCGGGGCACACCGCTAGCTGTCCATTGTCCTTTGATTGTACATCTCTGAGAAGAGGCAAGATCTCTCTTCTTTAAAATCCTCTTCTCTATAGTCCTCATTAGGTAGCTGAAGATGGTTAATAAGGTCCTTTTCTCCTCACTTCCCTTAGCCTCTCAAATGTTACATGCTCCAGCGCCTAACTGTCTTAGTGGCCTCCCTCTGGACTCACTCCCAAAACGGAACACTACTCCAGATGCAGCCTCATGAGTGCCAAATAGAGGTGAATCATTGTTTTCTTTGACCTACTCGTGACACTCTTGCATTGCTGCAAGAGTTTACTGCTGATTCATATTCAACTTCTCTCCCACCAGGACCCTCAGGTCCTTTTCTGCAGAGCTGCAGTGCTAGATACCCTCCAGCCTATACCAACACATGGTGGTGTTCCTTCCCACATGTGGGATTTCACATTTTTTAGTTGAACTTCTCTTCAAAAGTAACCCCTTTGGGCCATTCCTGTGCTTTGAAAGGTAGCCCTGCCCTCCTGAATCTTGACTGCTTATCCAATTTTTGTCAGACCTACTGAAGATGGAGAATGCTGGCAGCAATCCTACTATCTCTTGCAAATATGCCAAATATTTCATCCCTTATTGATACCTTCTTGAAATATGTGGATCCTCAGATCTGCTGCCTGTGATCACTGTTCTCTGCAGAGCAAAACAGCTGAGGAAATAGTTGATACCCATAGCAATCTGTCATACAGAGAAGCAACATCTTTCTCTCAGCTTCTGAGGATATTTTGGGACACCATCCTCCTCTTCTCAAATACAGCTTGCTGTAGCTCTTCTGTGCTGTTCAAGTAGCAAAGGCCTTTGTGTACCTGCTGAAGGCACACAGTGTTTGTTCAGAAGGCAGTCAATTAAACAGCAGGAAGCTTTGATGTGACTTGTGTTCAAGGATAAGCAGGGAAGGGCCACCTGCACATCAGTTTAGCAGCTTTAACAAAATTGTGGGGTTTAATGAAATAGCTTTTTAATGGAAAAGTTAGCACAGAATCAAATACCCTTTTCTATGGGTTCCTGTCATTGAGAAGAGTTCATTACAGATAAGCAGAGAAGGGCCACCTGCACGCCACTTTAGCAACTTTAACAAAATCATGGTTTTTAATGGAGCAAGTTTTTAATGGCACAGTTAGTATAGAATCAAATGCCCTTTTCTATGTGTTCCTGTCATTGAGGAGGGTTCATTACAAATAGCTGTTAGGACTGCTATCATGGGGATGCAAGGAAGAATACACTTNACAACCAAAAAAGCTATATTTTTCTTTAGGAGTCCGCTACTGACAGAGCTTGTGCTTTATTCTGCAATTGTCAATAAGGTGTGGAAGGAGAGCAGTGCAGTGGACAAAAGAACTGACGTTTCTAACAGATACCGTTCCTTCTTGCCCTAATTTTATCTATGGAGCTGAATCTGTGCTGCTCTGCCTTAGACTGAAACTCTGTAGGCCCCCAAATACCCGACTAGGGGAAGTTTAGCATCATTTTGGCTTCATGTGCACATGGACAGCTCTCCTCCCCTTGGACTGGCATGCAATCCAAATCAAAACTGAGCCTCAGAAATGAGCAGCCTCAAATTACAGACAAGTTAGAATTTGGATCCTGATAATTATACAGTAGTCCTGGATAAAAAGACAGGGAGACAATAAAGAGCTCATTTTCTTTTTCCCCTAGCTGGGCAAAATCATCTGGGGAGGGAGAAGTCAGCAGCAGATACTCGTGTACATTGAGATTTTTGGACATAATTTTTAGTCTTTAGCTTTAAAGCCTAAGGGAAGGCTGCCATGCATGGGAAGAAATACCACAATAAGGAAAAAGTCAACAGAATTAATTCAGTCAGAGGAGTCATTTATCCTACAAAAAACAAATGATCATTTTTAATCCCTTGTTTTCTTCCTCATTAACAGAGGACTATTTCTTAGCCTTTACCCTGTAGCTAGGAAGAGAGACAAGAAGTTGCTTGTTTAGCTGTCAGAAATACCACTCTTTGGCTAGCTAGAGAGGGTTGATCATGCATGGGAATCTGTCTCTCTCCATCCAGAGAGTGATCAAAGGCAAACTGATTTAGCCCCCCGCATCCACAGTCCAGCACTGTTTGCGCTCATCTTCCACAAACACCATCACTCAGCAGCAGCTGCAAGAAAATCATTAAAAGAGCTAAACTGAAAAGAATGACATAAAAAACATGTTAGAGATTCCCCTTTTTGATAAAGATTAGGTTTCTTTTGGCTTCACTAGTCATTGAGCAGGACCAGCTGTCACCGTGGCTATGGAAATGATCCTGCTCTTTGCATTCTGGCTGTTTCATACACCATCTCCATGGTCCCATAAAGGGAGAACTGGAGACAGGCTTGAAGACCATCCATGCCAAATTCTAGTTACCCTAGTAGCAGCAATAAGCTTCAGCCTGGTTGGTGTAAGGAGGTCAGCAACAACCACCCGTTTCACACCAGCACTGTTGAGCAGTGGGAATAGTGGGGTGGCAGAGAACAGCTCTGCTGCCCTGTGAAGTGTTCACCATGCAGTTCAGCAGCAGTGTTGGGAAGACAGCTACCTCTGGGTCTACTCTAGGCTGGCACTGAACAGAGCTTGGCTTTCCTATACCTTTCAAGTCTCGTCAAAGCTGAGATGTGAGAAGAAACCCCATCTTTCCATATCATGGGCAGGCGCATCTCTGACTGTCAGAGGGACAAACTGCAAGTGGGGATGCAGCAAGGCAGAGGGCTTATCTGCGTAGTACAGTTCCCAGTGTGGCAGCCTTACTGTTGAAGAGGAGTATCCAAATGGGGCACCAAGCAGTGTAATCCAGCATCAAGGCCACCCCTTGTTTGTAAAGTCCTCTGCAGTGTGCTTTGATTCTCTGTAAATCCTCAATATGGAGCCAGAAAAAAGCCCAGGAAGCTGTCTGAGCATGGTCGCCATGAGCTACACAGATCATTGAAATGAGCCGCAGTCCAAAGGGCTGTGCAGACAGCGGGAGCTTGGGGAAGCCAGTCTCTCTGTGCTGTGTAAGGACTTGGAGGAACCTCTCAAACAAGGGACCTTCGACTACCTGTTGAGTTTTGGGGTGAAGAGTTACTCTGGCTCTTTGCATGGACAGCCATGCTCTCTCCCTCCCTCTGGTGTAGTTTGCCAGGGTGGCCATACAAGCAGTACAGCATTGGTGCTGAAGCAGAACTTGAACAGGTTTATGTGGCGTATAGAGAAAGCAAAGAGGAGGGAAAGGGCATTTGGAAAGAAATAGAGAAGATGGAGAAATGGAAGAAGGTATTGGAAGGACATTTGGAGTTGGGAGTGTTGTGGATCTTGAAGAACACAGAGACCTGAAAGAAGCAGGAAGGAGAAGACAAGTGATAGTTATAGAAGTGAGAGAAAGGAGAATCTGAGGTACCTAAGGAAAGGAAAGAAGAGAAAGTAGAAATAAGGTGAGAGTAAGAAGAAAGAAAATGGAAGCCAGCTAGGAAACAGTGGGGGGAAAATAGTTGGAGTGGAAAAGTATGAGAAGCTACCAAAAACACTGGTAGGAGAGAAAAGCCTGTAGTTGGTTTGTTGTTGTTTGGAGATATTTGAGGGAAGAGAGAGAAAGAAGAGAGTGGAACAGCACAGATGCAAGGTTGTGGCTCTGGAGAGCATTTTAAAAAAAAAACACAAGAGAGCAAGAGAGCAAGAGAGGAAGAGAGCATTGTGCAGGCAGACATGAGGAAAAGGGATGACAGAGGAAGAGACAGCAAAAGAGAGCATGAGAGTTGGAATGAAAATGAGTGGTGAAAAAAGAGAAATAGGGAAGAGGAAAACACTGGTCATGAAGTAAAGGATGGTCAGTTTTTGATTATTGTGTCTCCATTGTCATTGTAGTCTGTGCTTAGGCAGAGCACTCAGAAATGGAATTTATTTCTTGTTAATCTTTAACTGTCTTTTCAATACTGTCAATCTTCTGTTTCTTATGATAAGAACCTACTGTGCTTTTGGTTGCTTCTTGCTGTTTGTCTAAACGGTTTCTTTAGAACAAGAAGACTAGGTTTTTCAAATAATAGGAGAATATGTTCAGTTAAAAAAAAGCAGATATGTTTTCAAGAAGAACACAGTAATTAGTACTTATTATTCAATTGCACTGCTTAGGGTGAAGGAAATGCAGAATGTATTATCTCCACTCACAGGCGGCAATAAAATCTACATGTGGCTTAGAGAAACAATAAAAACATTAGCTGTTCAAAATTGTTCGGGGATTGAATCTGACACTTTAAACAAAAAAGACTGATTGGGATCTAATTTACATGTATAAATACATGACTTGAAGTGTACTTTTTCTTTGTACTGACAGCCTATGTGGCACTGGAGCTACTTTTTGGGTTCTGCCAAGCTTGCACTGGAAAAGACTAATCTGATCAAATTTGACACTCTTACTAAAAAGGAATTAAATCTTAGACAAATAGGAAAATTGAAACTCAGCAGGGCTCCGGACAACAATTAGCCAAGTGCTTATATTCAGGTTGTCACAATTAATCTTGCTGAGAAGTGCCTGATTCTAAGATGAAATTTGCAAGTTCAGAGTGAGGCTGTCAGTTGTGCCCATACGCCCGGTAGTAAAGCTGCACATATTTATGGAGCACAGCTGAAAAAGCCTGTGGGGTAGGATCTACTGTGATACACACCAAGGTGAATCTGCAGGGGAAGGACCCCAAATAACCCAGTCATTGGTGATTTCAAGAAAGTGGTTAAAATGTTTTAGTTCCTAAATGTCTGATGAAGTCTAACTTCATATTGTTGCTGCATGAAACGTGCAACATCCACAGGCTTTATCCCATGTGCTTTCCAGGTAGAGACTGGCGCTAGTTCAAGAATCTCTGCCCTATCTTTCTGTTGCTTAGATTAGACATGATAAAATTGCATGACTGCCTTAGGGAAATGTACCCCTGTGAGTACTTAACGGCTAGCAAAAAGAAATTATGATTACACATAATATTCTGCAAGTCAATGTGAAGAGCCCCTTTTAAATCCCACAGTAAATGAGATAACAGTTGTCCCAGATGGGAGAAGCTTTGATAAATACCATGGCACAGAATTAGGGTACAGAAATACTTTCATCGTTCTCTGATTCAAATATGATTATTTTCTACCTTCTTTGCATCCTTGGAAACTAGTGAGTCAGCTTGTTTAATATCAAATCAGATCAAATTCTGCTCAGAATTAATAACTGGCTGCCTATTGGCAGCTTGCCTTCCGCATCTGATTGACTCTTTTACTCTGCAAATATATTTTCAGACCCACTATTGATGACAAGTGGATTGAATTATAAATCAAGAGTATGGTCCTAGACTGTAAGTAATATAATAAAAGAGACAAAATGTGCAATAAAGGTGACTTCTGATGAGTGCGGATATTGATTTAGGAATTTACTCTGGTGGTATTTGTGATTACTTTTAACTGAAATATTTCCTGCTTCTCAGCGGCTTGTTATCCTGGCACTTCCTTGTGGTTCAGTGTGCCTTTGAATTTCCATATCCAGACATTTCCCCAAGAGCACAGGGAAGGGACTTCCAGTTCCTCGCACTGCCTGGAGCTGTCTCATCTTGTGACAGTCTCATCTTTGAACACTGCATGAGCTGCCACAGGATGAGAGATCAGAAAGCCTCAACAGCAAAGCAGAGCTCTGAGAAGACTCAGGTCTGCTTCTGTGAAAGTCAGTGGCAAAAATCCTGTTCACCAATGTCCAGTCTTAGCAAATGGTGCTGGTTCATCAGTTGCATGCAGGTACATTCATCACATAATCGGATATATATGTATATATAAAAACAATACAGTTGATTGCAAGATATGAGTAAATACTACCTACACATTTTTCATTCTTTATTAAGCTTAATTACTTCATTAAGTCAGAAGCAGTTAACTTAATCATGGTCAATGGTTCAATGTCTGGATGGAGATTGGTGATAAGTAGTGTCCTTCCAGGGTCCATACTGGGACCAGTACTGTTTAATNGAGAGGGGGAAGTTCAGAGTGATGGTGTTTGTGTTCCCAGGTAACCATTACATGTGATGGAGCCCTGCTTTCCTGGGGATGGCTGAACACCTGCCTGCCCATGGGAAGTGAGGAATGAATTCCTTGTTCTGCTTTGCCTGTGTGCATGGCTTTTGTTTAGCTACTAAACTGTCTGTATCTCAGCCCATGAGTTTTCTCACTTTTACCCTTACGATTCTCTCCCCTGTCCCTCTGCGGGGGTGGGCAATGAATGAGCTGCTGTGTGGGGCTTGGTTGCTGGCTGGGTTAAACCATGACTATTGAGGCAATCTCCGGTATCAATAAAGGCCGGAGGATGAAGGGATTGAGAGCAGCTCTGTGGAGAAGTACTTGGGGTACTAGTGGATGAAAAAACTGGACATGAACCAGCAATGTGCGCTCACAGCCCAGAAAGACAAATGTACCCTGGGCTGCAGAAGAAGCATGGCCAGCAGGTTGAGGGAGATGATTTTCCCCCTCTACTCTGGTGAGATCCCACCTGGAGTACTGCGCCCAGCTCTGGAGTCAGTACAGGAAAGACATGGACCTGTTGGAGTGGGTCCAGAAGAAGGCTGCAAAAATGGTCTCCTATGAAGAGAAGCTGAGATAGTTGGGGTTGTTTAGCCCGTAGTGATAGGATAAGCAGTAATGGTTTTAAACTAAAGGAGGGGAGATTCAGACTAGATACAGGGAAGAAATTTTTTATGAGGACGGGGGTGAAACACTGGAAGAGGTTGCCTGGGGAGGTGGTAGGTGCCCCATCCCTGGAAACATTCAAAGTCAAGTTGGATAGAGCTCTGAGCTCTTCTAGTTGAAGATGTCCCTGTTCGTTGCAGGGAGGTTGGACTGGGTGACCTTTAAAGATCCATTCCAACCCAAACTATTCTAAGATTCTGTGATTGTCACCTGTAAATATCTTGGCAGGTGCGCACTTACCAGCTCATGCACACAGATCCTGATAGATCCTGATTGATGCTTTGTGTGGTAAAAATGATCCATTTTGGTGTTTTGCAAAACATTTCCTATGCACATCAAAGCTGCTTAGGTGTGTAAGTTTAGCATGGCCATGTCAAGAACTACTGGCCCCAACTCACCAATGTAATTACATTTGTAATAAAATTACAAATAAAATTATAGGTGTAATACAATTTTTCTTCTGCCTTTACAGTGGTGGAGCCAGTAGGAGAGAGATACATCCTTCAGCTGCTTCACTCCATCAGGTAGATATTCATTCAGTCATTTCTGCACCTGAGCTTATACACTGACAGAGACAATCCCCTGTTCCTGGTTTTCACCTGAGCAGAGCTCAATGAAAGCTCATGTCACTTCCTTTGTCCTAGGATGACTTCAATGGCATCACCTGTGACAGTGGCTGGTTTTACCCTTTAAGAGATTCCCAGAGGGTAGGTTCAGAGTGTGCAAAGCAGTTGGGATGGAATCATCCGGCATCCAGTATCTTCCTCCAAAAAGAAATGTTCTCCACCTGCCCTCTGGGAAATCACACAGAGAAAACTCTTTTGTTCTTGTGTCCTTGGAGTTCTGCAAAACCATGGCATCAATTTCAAACTGTGGCATTCAGCAAGACTTTCAGTGCATGCTGAGCTGTTGGTGGGCCTGGGTTCCACACCTGGTCTGTGTGGCTATAGACCTTATGATCCCAGGCCTGGCCACAACCAAGCTTCAAGTAGTGAACTCTAGTGTTTTATTTACAGAGATCTCTGCCGATCAGTTTAACCATGTGAACCTATGCTGACTGCTCTCCAGAAGTGGTGTTTCTCCCATGTAGTAAGGCTCATGTACCCATGTTCACAACATGGAGTGACACCTTGTGGGATAGGATGCATAAGTAGTGATTGCAAAGGGCCTTGATGGAAGTGTGGTGGAGAAAAGAACACCAAATTGGCTGAGACAGGACCCATTGTTGAATTGGGGTTAGTAATGCCAAAAAGGCAATAATCTGGCTAAGGTTTCTCAGTGAGAAGTGCTTCCTGAAGCAAAGAATATGAGTGCAGAAGGGTTTTAAGTTGTATTTTTAAGAAACCTAGAAGTAAAACCTCAAAGATATGTGAGAGATAATGATATTGTTTGCACTCATGTGTTGGGAAGTAGCACTAGAGCCTTTCCTTTGCTTCCCAGTGAATGCTCTCTTTTCCAACAGCAAGGACAACTGGAGAAAATGGGCAGTTCTGGCCTTCACCACATCCAAGAAGCCTTCCCATTGACCCTGGCAGTTGTTGTTTCCACTAGGAGCACAGCTGAGACCAACAAAAGGTATTTTAAAGGCTTCCACACAATTAAAGAGATAAATTTAGAGATATTTGGCCTATATTGGTGAAATACTTTTTGGATTGAAGTTACTATTGGCTTTATCCCTAAATGCTATTTTCCCAACAGATTCGTTTGCAATTTTTTGCTCAAACTGATGCTCATTTTTGTACCTTCTTGATACCCCTCAGCTGGACAAGAAAACTTCGGGTCAAGTTTTGGTTGGGGTTGCAAACCAGTAGTAATACAAAGGCATGTCAGCAGGATGGGTGGGCTTACCTGAAATTAGAATCTGAGGCTCACACAGTTAAAAATCATGAAATAAGAGTGAATCCAAGCCAGAGTGTTGTTACACACTGTAGCTGTCACGTTGGTGACTCTCTCTAACCGAATGGCAAATTACTCAGTGAGTATTAAGGCTGAATAACGTTCTGGCCCCTGAACAGAGTAATCCTAGCAGGTCAGGAAGATATGCAGTATTTAATATCCCGCTTGATGACCTGCGTGTTGCTACTATTTATCACAAGTTCTAGCTCACGCTCTTCAGATATGCATCTCCCTTTTTTTGTTCAGGTCTTGTGGTGAAACTAAACTGGTAAGAAAAGAGATATATGTCAGAAAAGTCATAACCAAGGGAAGATAAAAGGAAAAGTGAAATGTTCTGGTTTTATCTGTCAAAGGTGAAACAAATACTTTTAGAAAATAACAAGTATTTGTGAAGTTTCAGGTTCCCTGGGATACCTGGAGCTGATTTCCCAATAGGATCCTTAGGGTTAGTAATCTTAGCAGCATGTTTATACCCTATTCTAATTATGTTTCTATTTCAAATAGACCAAATATAAATCCAGTGGCAAAGAAAAAAACCGTGTCTAAATATAGCCCTGTAGGTGTGTTTTGGCTTTTTCTCATCAGAACATTTTATAAGTGTTAATTAGGAGTGTCGAAAGAAAGAGGCCACTTAGGAATCCCGTGGCCACCTTGTAAGGGTAGACACATAGCACTTGCATATTCATTTTCAAATTGCATGTAATAGCATCCTGTGCTGGAACAACAACAACCTATCCTATTTTCCTGGCAAACACCCAGATCACACCTTGTCAGCTGTCCCTGAGAAAATGCTACGTCTTATCTGCCAGTTTTAGCTGTTACTGCCTTTGATAATTTGAGATTGGCCATTGTCAGGAGTGTCGCTACACATGATCTCTCCATGGAAGAGAGGTAGTGGTGTCCATTCCTTCTGAGGCTTGGCACCTGATAATGCCAGTCTGTGGGGTGACCTTGTTCTTACTGCTCAGATTCTCACAGCGCTTTGCTTGCACAGACCATTTCATAGGCATTCACTGGTTTTCAGAAAGTAGTACGATCTGTGATTATAAGGTTCACAAGTTTGCCAAGACCTGACAGGAAAACAAGGTTATCTTGACTGGGCAAAATGTTAAGATACAATTGCAAAGCAGCTTAGAACAAGACAGTGTTTAAAAAACAGGCTTTCTGTTTATTTGATTTCCTCAATGTCACTGGATGTCTCAGCTGAAAAACCAGGGGACTGACTGAACAGCACTGGCCTCCTGAATGCCTCCTCTCAGAGCTGACCTCTAGCTTCAGCCTCAGAGCTGTGACCACCACCTGCCCTTAGGAGACTTCTGAGATTACATCTTTCTTTTCTCTCCTTTACCCGAAGGCAGACCCAGGTCTTGCTTTTTTCCCCCCATTTTGATTCAAAACTTTCTTTGTTTCCTTTACTCGACAGAAACTTGGATTTGGGCTTGCACAGGGAGGTTTTATACAGTACAGCTTCAAAAATTAAATGTTCATACTTTAAACAAATGTGTTTCCTTGTTAAAAAAGTCTTCCCACTGATCTAGCACTTTCAAAATGATAATGGTGTATAAGGCAATCTGTATCCTAACAACATAATTACAAGACAATGTGTATCATAAAAATTTCTCACTGGACATGAATCATACCAAGTGTGGTGTCTCTAATTCACTTTCAGCTTTCCATAAAAGTCACACAGAATAGTAACAGCAGCTTTAGAACCCCAAGTGCTGTGTCCTTTACAGAAGCTTTTGGCAATTCTAGGTGCTCATGCTATTGCATGAGTTCATTTTGGGAACTCCCTCTCTTGTTCCTGCTAATGTAATAAGCTTTCTCTTCACTTTATGTCAGAAGGAGATTTCTCTTGCTTTATAAAACCCAGTCAATTAAACAGTAAGGAACAAGGATGCTAGAGCAAAAGACTATCTGCTGAACCACTAGTCTCTTCCTTTCTACAGAAGCTTGCAGACAATTAAATAGGGAATTACCTACTGCAGTGGCTTGTCACTAGGTATCACAGTAGTTAGCACTTCCTGAAGATAGCACGAAACTGTGTATTTGACATGTCAATAAAAACACTGAGGCACCTATAAATGATTTCACTACAAAGGTATCGGAAAACCAAGGAAAAATTTAACACAAGGTTTATTGCTGTTTTACCTGAGAACCCCTTTCTCCACTGCATAGACTAACCAAATGTGTTTTCAGGCAGACCTTTGAGTTTGAGGAAAATGGAAAGATGACAAAGCTCTGCTTTGCTGTTGTGATGCACCCACTGAAGTCATGGAATAATTTCCATAGATCTTGGAGAGTTTTGAAATGGGGGCTTGCAGAGAATTCTCTTATGTCTGTTCACAGTGACCATCTGTGACATGCTATGGGCATAAAATGTCCCAACAAGAAAGTGTGCTTTGAAATGCAAAGGTGCAACTTGCAGAGAACTACAAAGGATCACTCCACCTCATAAAAAATCTTGAACCCACACCCACCTTAGCCCCATTATGGAGTTAATTTTCAACCACTTGATCAAGCACCCAAACCACATGCCAAGTAAATTTCCATAGTGGTTGAGTATAGAACTGTGTAGATGAAGCATATCAGAAATGTGGACATACTGATTTTTGTTTGTGCTAGCATGGCATGTTTGCTTCGGTTGGAATCACTCACTGCTCCGTGGTTTCAAGCATGTACAAACAGTGTCATCTCCTTGACTTGTTGGAACTTGGCAAGCTCAGCTTTTGTTCGTGTCATATTATCTGTTTGTTTATTTATAGCAGTTAGATCTTTCTTAAGCACATCCGAAATGAGCAAATTTAATTTTATGGGGCAAAGAGGCCTAGGGAGGGGAGAAGGGGGCTCATTATCAAAATGTTCATTAGAGTTATTTGGAACAAATGATTGTCAAAGCAAAGCAAGTTGTTGGCAGGTGTAGGTTCTCCGGTTGATTTATATAAGAAATAATACTCAGTAGAGCTGTCTTGTGCACTTTCAGAACATCCACATTTCTTGGAAATATTCTGCTCTGCTGAAACAAACCGTGTTTCTTCGAATTTCTGTAATATTGGTAAGAGGATTTCTGAGATCTAGGGCTGTCTTGCTGCTCACTTGTAGAGTCAGAGGAGGTAAAATAAAAAGGCAACCCTTTTAGTGAAATGACAGAGCACAGTCAGTACCAGTTCCATTGTCTGATGTGCTCAGAAAGCTTTTCTTTTCACTTAGAGTGAAACAACATAAATCTCAAAGCTGAAGAAGAGCTGAAAAATAGAACTGTCCTTTTCTGATCATTAGTGTGAGGGCGCCTTGCCCTGCTCTGCTGAGGGAAGTATGAAGGACATTTCTCTGAAAAATAAATTTAGTTTTCCCAGTAGCTTTAACTTGCATTGTTCAAAGATTTTAAAAACTTTGGGTTTAGTGATAAAAATAAGTTTGCACCTTTCCTGATTTACTTCGTCTGAGGTATCTGTGTTCGAAGTATTCTTTTTAGTTCCTGAATATTTCCATAGGGACACACTGTTCAGCTCAGCACTCTGTGGATGTAAAATGTCACAGTAACCTTTGAAATCTGTTATGATCAATTTGTGGATTTCATTGACATCAGGTGCTACTCCTGATTTACCTTGGTTTGAGGGACAGTATGAACGCATTATCAAAAATCAGTTTTCAATAAGTGAAATAAAAAACCACTTAGAGGATAGAATGCAGAAATTTTACATGTTGTTCCTCTTTAAGTATTTAGAAAACAAAAGAATACAGGAAGGTAAAATAATACAATGAGAAAAATAAATCTTGGCATTTCCCAAACTGAAAACACTTTACCTGGCATCTGCTCTGTCCTTCATTTCTGTATCTGGAAGCATAGGCTTGTATCCTTGATTTCATTGGACCTAGCCTCTGTGTCCTTGCTTACCCGCAAAGCTGTACCGGCTAAGGCCAAAGATCTGTTTGTTGAACTGGCCCACCCCTGGAAGTGGAAATAGAAGATGCTTGGGAAGAGAAGACAAGGAGCAGGCAGTCAGGATGCTGCCTTTTATGCATTATCCAGACTTACTGCAGTCTGTGGTTTAGGGGCTTCCTGAGTCAGAGGCTCTATCCAATGTTAGGTAGGTACTAGCTCCTGACTGATTTTTTCTGCATGAATATATCCAATCACTTTTTGACCACATCTGTAATTTTGGTCTCCTGTGGCAATGACACACTCCGCTTGATAATGGCTGTTCACCTGGAGTATTGCATCCAGCTCTGGAGTCCTCAGTACAAGAAAGACATGGAGCTGTTGGAGCGAGTCCAGAGGAGGGCCATGAAGATGATCAGAGGGCTGGAGCAGCTCTCCTATGAGGACAGGCTGAGAGAGTTGGGGTTGTTCAGCCTGGAGAAGAGAAGGCTCCAGGGAGACATTATTGTGGCCTTTCCATACTTAAAGGGAGCTTAGAAGAAAGATGGGGACAGACTTTTTAATAGGGCCTGTAGTGATAGCACAAGGGGTAAGGGTTTTGGAACTAAAAGAGTGTAGATTCAGACTAGATACAAGGAAGACATTTTTTATGATGAGGATGGTGAAACACTGGAACAGTTTGCCCGGAGAGGTGGTAGATGCCCCATCCCTGGAAACGTTCAAGGTCAGGTTGGACAGGACTCTGGGCAACCTAGTCTAGTTGAAGCTGTCCCTGTTCGTTGCAGGGAGGTTGGACTAGATGACCTTTAAAGGTCCCTTCGAATCCAAACCATTCTATGCTTCTATGATTCAGCAGCGGTTCCCAAACCACTTGCTGTAGGCTAACAGAAGGGGATTGGGTGGGTTGGCTTGCAAATTTGGAGTCATGCTGTATATACATCATTAGCAGATTGACAGACTTCTGAATTACATCCATTTGGTTATTTATGTCAGTAACTGTGTGGGTATGAGAACAGGTCCAGACTGGCTGCTTGTGGGTTTGAGGTGAGGAGGGGAAGTTTCTGATGTCTGCAAAATGGGCCAGAGCCCTAACGTAATATATCTCAGGGAGTCTGGGCCTGTGTTTGTGAGTGTTAGAGGAGGAAATCAAATTCCTTTTACTTCAAAGATGTAAGCTGAGATGCCTGGGGAGTAAATATTTTGACATATGTTGTTTGGAATTAGTTTTGTTTGTACAGATAAAGTGTAGTAATTTCTATATATATGATCAAATCAGTTCATTTTGTAATCCTAGTGACAACCTTTTTTTTCTCTGTGTGCTAATTCCCCTGCTAAAACGACTTTGATTTTCATTGCAAGACAGCTATTTGACCAACAATGGTAAGGTTGAGTATTGTTCAGGAAATGGCCTCTGAGTTTATTTCCCTTCTGTTGACTGTCAGTCATTGTAATTCTTTTCTATGAATTAATGCCAAATAATCTCTTTAAATTTTATGAGCCTCTTCTTTAGGATGAATCTACTCCACACCCCTTACCCTCTGGGAAAAAGAGGGAGAGAAGGAGCACTAGCAGAGTAGATAATGGAGCTCTGTATATTGTAAAAAAGTTATTGCCCTTCTTTATTATCACAGCATTATCCAATTGAAGTACCCTTTGCAAAACAGTTTATTCAACTGGGCTCATACAAAGTACTTGTTTAGCTAAAATGTCATATCTTCTCTATTGCCACTTTTGTACTAATGCAATTGGAAGGCTCATCCAGTGACCTTAAGACACTCTCTTCCTGTTTCCTCACATAAAATATTTATACTCTATATAAATATAGTGCATCTTAATTGACCTTTCAGCATATATTATTATAATATACTGTAACCATTATCCCTTATTTATTTATTGCAGTGTGCAGATATTTTTATCACTCATAATTCAATCATTGAAAAGTAGAGTACACTTAAAATTCTGCTTTATTTTTCATTTTGATTGATTTGATGCACTTAAAGTTTACACAAAAACCTCTGATGAAGAATTCTGTTCTTTGAAATGAGAATAGTTGGTCACCTTGGAAATGAAAAGTGCCCTACTTTTATAGAAACAGCTGATTTCAGTATCCTCTCCAAAAAATGTTCCAAGGTTTATCTAAGTTTGTTCTGTTCCATGTGCCAGTACCTTGGTGTGAACCTAACTCTTAGTGGGAGAAAGGAAATGAATGGTAAGTTGCTATCTAACAAGTTTTTTGCACAACAGAAATCACATCTTATTAATTTTTGTTTAAACTTCATTATGGCATGTTATTCTCCTTACACTTATAGACCATATAACTGATGCTGATACGAAAATGTTTCTGCTTCTCAGTGGATCTAAATTTCCTACTGTAAGGTTGTTCACATACTGTATTTTATTTAGTCAAAAGTGATATGTATATAAGTGTTTCAGATTGTTGTGGTTTAACCCCAGCTGGCAACTAAGCACCACGCAGCCACTTACTCACTCCCCCCACGGTGGGATGGAGGAGAGAATCAGAAGGGTAAAAGTGAGAAAACCCGTGGGTTGAGATAAAGACAGTTTAATAAGAAAAGCAAAATCCATGCACACAAGCAAAGCCAAACAAGGAATTTAATCACCACGTCTCACCAGCAGGCAGGTGTTCAGCCATCCTCAGGAAAGCAAAGCTACATCACACCTAATGGTTACTTGAGAAGACGAATGCCATCACTCCAAATGTCCTTGCTGCTTCTTCCCCCAGCCCCTTATGTGCTGAGCATGCAATTATATGGTATGGAATATCCCTTTGGTCAGTTGGGGTCAGCTGTCCCAGCTGTGTCTGCTCCCAACTTCTTGTGCACCCCCAGCCTACTCACTGGTGGGATGGGGTGAGGAGCAGAGCCTTGACTCTGTCTAAGTACTGCCCAGCAATAACGGAAACATCTCTATTTTGTCAACACTGTTTTCAGCACAAATCCATAACACAGCCCCATACTAGCTGCTATGAAGAAAATTAACTCTACCACAGCCAAAACCAGCGCACAGACCTATCTTATACTTACAACCTGGAGACTGTCTTTGGGATGGAACAACATTCTTTTGCTACTATAACTAAGGACATCTTTTTCTAAATTCAGATGTCTTGTAATTTATTCCCTGTAATCCTTTTTACTGAGTTTGTAGGAACAGTTTTATCTTTAGTAGATCATGTTTTTCCAGCTGCTCTGAGAAGCAGTCTATAGAAAACAGTTATATGTTTCAAATGATGGGATTTTTATCAGAGCATAATCTTTCTGTGCAGGCCTTTGCATTTTAAAAACAAATCAATGACTATGATGTCAGCATGTTTATCATTTCAGTCCTGGGAACATTTTCTTGGCATCTGGGTTTGATCTTCTAGGTGTGTCTAATTCTTATAAAGCAACAGCTGTGTGAATTAGATTTCCTAGGAAAGTCTGCCATATCTCAGGATTTCACTGGAATATAACTTCTATCTCATTTCTCACCTTTGAATTGTTCTGAAGCCCAGAGCATTTTTATAATTGAATTATGGGTTTCGCAGGAGAACACAAAGCAACACTTCCTACAACCTCAAAGGCCAATTTTTTTCTCCTTCAGATTCCTACAGAAGAACAAAGACAGTTCAAAGTTTGCCTCATTATTTAAGCCCTGCAGCATGTTTATATAGTACATTAAAAAAAAAAAAAAAAAAAGAAAAGAAAAAGAAAAAAGGCTTCTTTTTTCTGTTTTGCATACAAAGTGCTAGTCTTACCTTTAGATACTTGCCTATAGGTATTAAAGTGAAAGATAGCACTGCAAACTCAACACTTTGTAGTCCTTTGGGGTTTTATTTAGGTTTTATTTGGGGATGGGGAAATCATACAGGAATCTACTTTTCTCAAAAACTGCCATTTCCAGCTGTATTTTGAATGACTTAAACTTTGATCCCATTTTGATAATAAGCTGTCATTTTTAGATTAGATCAATATGCATACGGCCACTCCTGCTTTGTATACAAGCAGATGCCTGTCTGCAGTATGTGGATATTGAGCATTTGATCCATTTTTATTTCAGGAAGGTTTCAGTGTGAAGCATCCAATATTAGTTTAATTTCCAGAACAAAAGGCAGGCAGTTTCATTTAGACTGATAGACCTCCCATCATGAGGAGCAGTATAAGGACCCTTTGCTTAAATGATTTAAAGTCAGCCTGAGGATTAACAGCTGCCAACACCATCATCAAAAAAGCAGGGCTTTTTTCTATCCATTCTCATGTTATGATGGTGACAGAGGGAGGGTGGCTGTTGGAATTCATCCATGAAACATTTCAACTCAAACTAAAACACAGTGGGCTGGCACAAGATTGAGGGAGGGACAGAGGATGTGGGGGAAGCTCTTTTTCTGGGTTACTTTTCTGCAAAATTAAGACACATTCCCCCCTCCTGTAACAAAATCACGCTTTATATTTTTGGCTCTTTCTGTTCAGAGTTTCTCCCTACTGGTGTCAGGAGGGCTCTCACAGTGCTCCTGGATTTCTGCTGTGCCTTGGTGTCCATCTCAGCCAGAATCATCACCTAGTTGGGTAGTTCAACTCAGCTAAGTAGGAGATATTTAGTCAGGGATGATTAGTGATGTGGTGGAAAGTCCAGCACCTCAGTGCAAGGCCAGAAATCATTTGTGCAGACTTTGCTCTCTACTCATAAGATCACCTTTTCCTCAGGCAGCCAGCCATTCAAGCTTTCCTACCATCAAGGTGTGGCAGCATCACTTTGTTTGGCATTACTGTAGCTTGTGTCAAAGGGCAAGCCAACAGAATTTCATCTGCAGTTAATGAAACCAAGTTTAATGTGTCAGAGTTGATTAAATGAAGAAGCGGGAGAGTTGAGATCTCCGTGGGATATGGGACAAAATAATCAGCTTCTGCTTTCTGATCCAAGGTCCACATCTATGTTAGATAGAGCCAGCTCAATGCCAAGAAGAATAATGCCAGCTTTTCTAATTTGCTTTCTGAGGAGTTAAAGTTTCTCACTGCATCCCATAGTAGCATTTTTTAATTTCCTTTCAGTTGTGATGCTTCTGGATACATACACCCATAAATGGTTCTGGGGAGATTTTTAGCAGGTGCTTATGTTTTATACAACAGCAGTGAGCTGTGTGAATCATCTCATGCCTCCAAGCATTTCATCAAATGGAGCAGCATGTCATCTGCTGAGGAGCTAGGTAGGTGAGGGAGGGACCAGTGCTCAGCCTGGTGCTGGGGTCACCATGGGCTGCCTGCGATCTGTTGTGATGCCCTTCCTTTTGCTGGGCCATAGTTGTGGTAGGGTTGACTAGAGGATTTGGGAAGTGAGCCTCAGGTCTTAGCTGCTTATCTACCCTAGCCCTGCACTGCATTGGGAACTGTTATCTGTTGTCTGTGGATCATCCCTGAAGGACCCTCACTCCCCTTCTCTAGATCAGATAGCAGCTACTGGGCCATTTGAAGTTTCATGATGTACAGACCACCCTTGACTTAGCCTGTGAGATCATTAGTAGGCATGTCACTCACAGCAAAGCTGAGAAGAGCACTATTATAGACTGCCCTGAGCGTTGCCCAGCCAATAGCTCTCTCTACGTACAGCTGATGCATCAGGCCATTGTAAGGAGCAGCTCATACCTCCTTTGTGACATTGTGTCAGGGTCCACAGTTATAAAGGCACCTGAATACAATGAGACTTCTGTACAAGGCACGTTCTGGCTGGAGAAGGCGTTACATTATCCTCCTGTTTCCGTTTATCCTCAGATAGAAGGGGAGCCGTTCATCCAGCTGCACTGTGTTGTCATGCAAAGAGTTTTCCAATGAACTGCATTCAGAATACGTGACAGCATTTTAGTCTTCAAAGACTGTCTTTCATTCTTATTACAGGGACTGTAAGAACTATGAGGAATCAGACAATTGTGTAGAGATGGAGCTCCAGGCACTTCAGTAAAAATGCATCAATTTGAGCTGAACTGTGAAGGTTTACACTGGGACAAAGCGTGACAGATTACATCAGCTGGGCTGCCATTGACATCCAACAGGATGCTGACCTCACCTTTGTGCTTATGCTGCTTCTGGCCCGTATTACTCATCAATACACAGTTCCCAAGAAAAAAGCCATGTGAGCAGCAAACCAGCAGCATGGAAAACTTCTGAGTTCTTCCAAAGCATACCAAAAAGATAAGGGAGGGAACAGCCATGCCCATGATATAACCCTTTGTTCAGTTAGGATGGCTTGTGCTTGAGTCCTAGGTGCACTGGTTCTACTGCTTCTCAAATCAGTGGACTTGCATCAGAGATGAACCTACCCTGCCATTTGTTGTGCTGCTCTCCCCACTTCCATTTGATAGTTCCAGAAGACAAACAAATGCAAACTATAATTTACATGCTGGCAACTCCATGGGAGACTAGCTGTTGCTTAAACTGTAAAAGAAAAACACCCAATATACAATTTTTAATGAGATTGGATGAGGGAGAAAAAGGAACATCAAAGAGGACAGCTATCTTTAAGATACTTTGCAAGCTTTTTAGCCTTATGATTTCCTTTAACCGTAGCAGGAATCATGCAGCTAAATCCTTGCGCAGTGCTTTCTGAAGTTACCCTACTGGATTTAGACACAGTCTTCAATGGCCTTTCTGACATTTTTTGGCATTTGTCCTAAACTTTATTTCTACAGCAAGCTTTCATGGGCTGAAATACTTCCATCACTTTCTTGTGCACGCTTCTTTTCTAGAAATGTGGGGGAGTTCATTTTTGGGTTGATACCACAGCAATTAATATCTGAGTAAAAGCCTTCCTTGACTGACTTTTTCTAATATTGTTGGCTCTTTAAGATGTTCAGATCATGTCATCCAAATCCAGGACAGATTTCTAGCTTCACTTTGTCTTATTATAGAAGGCAGATTAGTATCTTGTAGAGCTGTTGATAGTGCAGGCCAGGAATCACTGCAGAAAACGAAGGATTAGGAAAGGAAACCAGGCTGTGTTATTTAGACACAGCACTTAGAACACACTGGATGATGCTAGAGACAGGAGAAAAGCAAGCTACCATTTCATAGTAAATGTATTTTGTATTTATTTCAAGAGCAGAGGGATCCCATAGTTTTGTTGGAACCATGAGAAATTCTGCAGTCTCTTTGACTATTGTACTGACAGGCTGAAAGATAGAGGGGAGGCAGGAAGGAGGGGAATTCCACCTGGTTTGGAGGTGTTTTTTTTTTTTCTCATTTTGCTAATTATTATACCAACTAAGAGATGTAGTTACTGCTTAAATCTCATACTGATGTTAGTAATCTATATAAAAAGGAAGAGCTTTCTGCCCATGTACTCCAACTACTTCGGCTCCTGTCTGAAAGTTACCTGCATTTAAGTCCCATGAGTTTTTCAAAGAAACTCCGCAGTATAACTCTTAGTTACCCAGACAGGTAAAGCCATCCTTTGTCTGGTAGGTATAAACATCATTGGTCACATGCCTGGATTAGCACTTGCTAGTGACACAGACACTACAGTAATCGTCCTATAAATATCCTGTCAGCTCTGGAGTAACTGGTAATCTCTTAACTGTTTATATTTTGCTGTAGTAAGTTCTGCTAATAAGCAAACCATGTAAGAGGACATAGCTCGTAGCAATCTGGTTTGGCAATGGATGTAGCCAGCTAATTAGAGAAACAAGTCAATGATGTTGGTTTTAGCAGGCTGGGGGAAGAGTGGAAAATGAATAATGACACTTAAATATTTTTATTTGTAGGCAACAGATTGGAGATGAAGTTGAAACCACGTTGTTTAAAATTGCTTGATGGCAATCAGGGTTTATTAATGTTCCTCTGAAGCAAAATAAATTAATAAAATCAGGATAAAGCAGACATCCATTTCACTTTAGATAAAGCAAAGTAAATGTTACACCCAGAGCAACTGAAGAGTTAGGGAAGTTCAACTTCCAACACAGGGAGGATTAACAAGAGACCTTAAGTAGTGGCATATCTCCTGTCAAGTGTCATGAAATAAAGATATCTTCATTACATCCCAACAAAGACAAATACTTCAAGCCTGAGTTGAGGCAGCTGCATCTTTCTATCTCTTATGTGTCTGTACCTAAGCTTTTATTCATAGGTCCAAATTTCACAGCATCATTAAACAATTCTAGTGAGGCAGGTAGAAAAGTGAGGGAGGACACAGGGAGCAGTCAAAGAAAGAGATGAGGGTCTGGCAGTTGCTGTTGCGGCAGTGGTGGGTGGACAGGAAAAAATGTTTAACCATGAAGCAAAGCTAAAGACAACCAGCTAAAGACAAATGTTGACAAGAAGAATGGGAGTTGCCTTTCATGGAGGTAAATAAAATATTTTTATTGTGCTCTTCCTTTTCACCTTACAATAGTTCCATTTTCACTTGGCACAAGAATGTAAGTGTCAACATCCTGGGCTTGAATGAAGGTCTGTCTTGCCCAGCATCCCACCTCTGCTGACAGTGGTCAGTTACAGAGGCTCAGTATATGCAAAAGGCACGCACAGGCTAAACCTTCCCCTGACACATTCTTCCAGTTTCCAGCTCAGAGACTTCCTCTATGTTCTTGGCCTTCACAGTTTTGGTCCAGAGTTTGCTTCCTCTCAGAGGAAATTTTGGCCCCCCTGTTGTCCCACTGGGCATCTTCTGCTTCAGAATATGAGAGGAAACAAGCTGGAATATTTTCCATATGGAATGTACCACCATTATTTATTATAGCTATTCACAAATTGAAAAAAAGAACTATTTAAAACTTGCAATAATATCTGTGTTAAACCTTCTGATCAACTTTTAACAGTTTGGTTTTGTAACATTTTGAAACGGAATAACATGAGTGGACTTCTTGACTAAATTAAGTTAAATTATATACATAGCTGAATATATATGTATACATACATACATACATACATACATATACACATCTATGCTTCGATATATAACAGGATAGAGAATGTACTCTTTTGGCTTGGAATTTTTAGTATTTTAATATTCTGGAGCAATGTAATAATAAACAAAACCTAGAGTTTTTTTTGAGATTTAGAACTAATTGAAATACCATCCTTTTCCTTTTTAAGAAAAAAACAGATGGCATCTCAGTGGATGTGTGACATGCAGTACACTAGCAGCTAAGTTTGGATGGTTGGAAATTGCTAGCTATGTTATTTCTGTAATTATTGAGAAGAAATTTTACCCTGCCAGTATCACCTTGGTTTCCTCAAGAAAAATGCTGTTTTATTTTACTTAAGATAAAATACCAGTCTTCCCTTTTGGTTTGTGATCTCTCTGTAACAGTTCCTATCAGTCTGAAACAAATGAGATGTATCTGTACAAACTGGAACAGGAGTAATGAGATAATAGCCCATCCTTTACCATCACTTATCCCCCTGGAATTGGCCTCAGAAGGCTCAGTGTTCTATGATTTAATGCAAAAGCTGCACAAGTTGGCCAGATCCTGAAGCCCTGTTGGTTTCTCAGGCATTATTAATAGCTTTCTTTGTAGGTTCTTATTCACATGACTTGCTTTTAATGAACTTCAGATATCCATTCTGCTCATGTCAATCTCCCTGGCCAAGGAAATACTAGAGTTTCAATTACAGAAGGTCTAAAAACTTCTAGAAAAAGAGAATTAAACTGAAGGAGATTATTATTATTATTATTATTATTATTATTATTATTATTATTATTATTATTACTATTTTTAAATGCTCTGAAGAAAGTAGATTGATGAATTTGGCACTGGGGAACTAAAGCAGGACCGTGAAACATTACTGTTGAACATTAGCACTAGAGCTATGTCTTGGGGTCTGCAATGCATAAAAGCTGGAGGCATTTATTTCAACACTCCTCACTGTGGTAAGAGTTCATAAATGGTCAAAAAGACTCAAAGGAACATTTGACCTTAAGAATAGACCCCTGTACACAGTTTCCAACAGGGAGAGGAGATGTCTTTCTAGCCTTAGACATGACTGTTATCTGGTAGACTTACAGTTAGGGCACTGACAGTGCCGCTATATTCACCATTCATATTCATGGTCATAGATTTTCTTAACCAGAAAGATTCATATTCACAGTCATAGTCATGTGTAGATATGGGATTAAGCTTTAAATTATCTAAGTGCAGCTGAATTCCAGATATTGAGTAATTTGCCAAGAATACCTTTTGAGGTCCTATATGTGCAGCTGGAATTCACAATGATGAACTTCACTTCAAATATTATTTGAGTTGAGCCAAAAAGATTGTCTAGTGATAAATAGCTTAGCTCTTTGGGAGAGAGTCACCATTGCAACTGGGTAAATTTAATTCAGTCTGCTGCCCACAGATTGTCTGTATGGTATCTTTTATTAGGCAGGCAGTCAGTGGTGGCCATCTTGGTGAAGAAAAAGTCTATGAAAACACAGTCTCTATTTTTTTGCTTTACACATCTCTTTTTTCATCATTGTCTAATTACTTGCTTTTTTAGATTATTTTGGGGAATTCTTCTTGGAAAACTCTAACATCTCCATGCCATAGTTGATGGATATGAAGTTTAGGGGAGCGTGGTATTTGGGCTAAGGAAGTCTCCAGATTCAGATAACAGAAGGCAGAAGGTATACCTGTGGGAGCGGGAAGAGTCTGCCTCAGCTCTTCCACATTTTCAGTCCTTGTGTTATTTTCTTCTCTTTTAATATCTAACTTCTTCCAGTTCTGTCCTGGAGCATATAAAGCCAATAGCAACCTTGCCTGGAAGAGCTGCCATGGCCCATGCCATCGTACTGGGCCAGGTACAAGTACTGGGCTGGATGACTCCTGCCTAGGCTGTTCGACACCAAAACTGACCCTTTTTTCCAATATCTGTCTTTCTCCTTCCTGTGTGTCTGGTTAAGTGGTTGTCTATAGTTTCTGCTGCTTCCCTCTCATAATGCATTCTCCTTTTCTGCAGATGATCTCAGGATTGTTCCCTTCTACTCCATTAAAAATACAATGGCTAAAATAATTTCATTTGCCTGTGACTTTTACTGAGTCATTTCTTTTTGAATCAGCATCTTCTGGATCAGATTTCAGATTACACCCCTCACTTCCAAGAATTCAGTCACAGCTTCCATTACCCATCTGTCTTCTACTCCACTGTTCTTCTGCCTGTTTCAGTCCATCTTTTGATCATGTCTTTCCCCATAAAGCCCTACACTATCAAACGTAATGGCAATGAAGTCATCCTTTCACTCCCACTCACTGAATCCCAAGATCCAGCATTTGATCTGCTGCTAGGGTCTCCAAGAGTTTGGCGTAACCCAGCCAGGTGAGAGAAAGAAAACTGCCTTTGCTGATCCCTGCAGGCGATGGCAGAACTGACAATCTGTTACGGTCAACTCTTTTCAGGAGTTAACATCTTTGATTTCTACCTTGTAGCTACCATCCAGAGTAAAAACTGATATATTCTTTGAAAAACACAGAGCAGAAAGTCTGGCTATGGTGAGACCAATTTCATCCAAAGCACTGAGGCTGTGATTGGTCCACAGCTCTTCGGTACAAAAAAGAAAGGAAAATTACTGCAACATATGATAAGGTTTTTAGAGTGGGAGAAAATGTAGGAGGAAGCATGGAAATAGGCCAGTAATTTACACATCAGTATTTCCCATGAGAGAAGAGACATAGAAAATTGTTTAAAATAATCTGTAATGCTGTACTTCTCTGACTTCACATGCACCTTTCTTACTTCCATTTTTAATGGCTGGCTCAGGGGTTTAATCTCTATTGGGGTGCAATCTAAGATCTCTCAATTTGTTGCTTTTTTAACTCATGACCACAAGCAGTGGAGGAACATCTTAGTAAAGTCCATACCAAGTGATAATGGTATTTTGCAGTAAATGGTAAATCATAGCCTTGTTCTCTTCAAAGAAGACGCCTCTCCCATCAACACATACATAAAATTAGTGACTACGTCTTCTTGCTGCTTCTGTTTTCCTACAGGAAAAAGCTTAGATCAAAACCAGTAGCATCATAAACAGCCTGCAAAAGAGGTACTTTTGCATGCATATGTGTGCATGCCTTCCTGTAGGTGTGTCTTTTGTGTGTAAATGTACCTTTAATCAATGAGGTGATCACTGTATTCACCAGAAAAGAGCCTGAGCTCATTATTTATTAAAATACCTTTTTTTTCCATCAAAACCACATGGATCTTATTTACATGTGGCTTTATATACCCCACCCTGGATGTTTCTGTAATAGTAGCCGTGGAAAAGAATTTCTGTCATTTTGTATTGATGACTAAAGGGTTAGCAGCCATCTAGGGGGAGAAAGGGGGGAATTATCAGAGTAGGCTTACACTAGCCAGTTGACATAACAGCTACTTGGGTGGTATGAGGTTTCTGGGATGTATATGGCCATTTAGTGCTTTCTCTTGCCAAAACATCTGGAATCCAAAATCCAGTCGTTAGACAGCCACATATGTTAACAAAACAACCGGACAGAGAAAACAGACTGAAGGAAAAAAAAACAAAAACATGATAAGGCATCATTGTTACCACTAGGAAATTAGGCATTTAAGGTTGTACTTCAAAGCAAGTATTTTTATTATAGCATACTTGAATGGTTTGATTTATTGTGTAGCAGAGCAAGGCTGTAGCAGATCCTTCTGCCTCACAGGGGAAAATACATTCATTGTCCAAGAAAGCCGCATGCTAAGTAGTTTTAAAAGCAGCGTGCAGATAAGAGAACCTCGTTTGTCCCTGCAGCACCTCTCCTTACACACACAAACACTAGGAGAGACTGTTCTGAGGAGCTCACAGTATGATTTCTGCTTTCTGATACTACACCATTTTGGACTTGAAAGCAAGTAAAAGATATCATGGTTTTCACTGCAGGGCTATAAAAATGAGAACAAAAGATAATGCCTCTGGCATCTACAGGGATGATTTTACCCAAGGAGATAAGTGGGAAAGATGGCTTTCTCTCCCGTTAGTACTGGCCTATATTGCACGTAGTTGGATAATTGTACAGCCAGGCTTCACCACACCCTAGCAGACTGGGCTTATGATGACCCTGATGTATGTTCTGCATCCAGTCAGCACGGGCACTTATAAAATGCCTAGCAGACCCAGGGGCTGTGCTTCACACAGCTTTCACCTCCAAGACCTGAAATGAGAGGAGATGCAGAAAGTGGGCTACGAGGAGATGCAGCCATAGGATACTCTTGCCCCCACTGTTTCCAAAGTCTCATCACTTGGCAATTACAATGCTTTAACTATAATCTTAAAAAATGTTTGGAAAATGTTCATAAACATGTTTCTGAATCCCTTTGTGTAGTTGAAACATTTTTATAAGATTAAAATGTGGGGAAAGCTGGCACAAAGATTGTTTGAACAAGTGTGCTTGTGATTTCTTTTCCTGAGGTAAGTACGTGTAAGATTAGGAGATTTAACAACTGTGCTGGTGAGTTCTGAGTGTTGTTTGTTTGAGAACATGAACATGTAGCTTGGAAAGTCAGAAACTTTGGGAGATTGAAAAACTGGGATCTGAGATGAAATGAACTGAGAGGAATTGAAAAATAGGGGTGGTGCTGCAGAGGAGACCTAAGGCAGAGCATTTTTTCTGCTGGCTAGCACAGGAGACATGGGATGCTCTGCTTCATTTTCTCCTTCCGCTGCTGACACCCTCTGACCTTTGGATGAATCAATTAGCTTCTCTCTACTTCACTTAACATTTTTTTAAAAGATGACTTCCTGCTTCACAGCAGGGGCAAGAGAGGAAAGGAGGTGGGAAATGAGCTTTAATTATTTGGGAAAGAAAAAAAAAGAGATCCTTAGATAAATGTGCCCTTGTTTTAAAAGTATTATTATAATACCAGTGCAAATGAAAGATAGCTTAGAATATTAATTTTTATCCCAAATCAGAATAGAGAAAAAAGCCCCTTGCTCCAAACCCTGCCCACAGAGATGTTCCTCCACACACGCTTCTGCCCCTGTGGAGAGAGTGAGAGAGCAAACAGCGTGTGAAAGTTTAGCCCAGCTGGTGCTGGTGCTGCTTGGGGAGGCTCAGAGATCCTGTCCAGGGAGAAAGAACAGAGTGCTCCATGCTTCAAAATGCACAGAGCTGGCAGGAC
>VXBL01001765.1:229177-288315 GCA_013400195.1 Aramus guarauna
CTAGAGACTTCTTCAACTTCCACATTGTCAGAAGTATCAAAAGGTCACCAGCATGTCTCATGTTACTTTGGGGAGAGATGGGGACTGATCAGCTTTGGGGTGGTATGTTTATAGAATTTGACCCTCCGTTTCAAAAATCAAAGGCATTCCTCTTAAGCTATGCATCAGAGAGAGATTTTCTTGGAGTCAAAAGTTTCATCGTATGGCAAGAGGACCTGAGAGGGATAGTTTTATTACAAGAAGGACAGGGAGAAAAAGTAGGTGATTTATTTAAGTAGCAGGCAGTCGGTCTCCCAGAAGAGAGAGCCTATCTTACCCTCCACATTCTCAGCTAATGAATGAGCTTGGGAAATTGGAGCAAGATCAAAGTTGCTTTACGACAAAATTGCTGACATTCCTGAAATAGCTGAGAGTTCCTCTATTCACACTAAGTATGAATCAAGTTCACTGACACACAAAGCGCTCACAATGGGACTGTCCGCTGCATTGTTACCTTGACTCTCAGCTTATCACCCTGCCTGACCTCTGCCTAAAGCAGTTAAGAAATTACTGCTTCTTCACCCATTGTTCTCTTCCATATGAAGATGTCAAAGGTCAAGATGTGTCGCCACAAAAAAGGGGAAACCTTCAAAATCCTAACTCAGGAATATGGGGTACAAATTTTAGGTTGCTGTAGCCTAACAGGATAAATTATCTTAAAAGAAAAAAATAGCCCAGATGACTTCCAAATCCAATGTGTTCTCCAACACAGGCATGCCAACAAGGTGAGGTTAATTTCTGAAAGGAACAGTTATCAGTCTTAGGTGCATTGATTTAATATAGGAAGCTGCAAGTTGATACATGACCCCCTTTGAAGGAGTACCCTGTCCCAACTCCCAGTCGGTGGTCCTGACGTGTTAATAGGGTTCAACCCAGGATCTAGGTGAATGGTGCAGACTAAGGCTTTAAAACATGCCATGCATGGACAGGGTAGTAGGAGAGATACATTGCCAACTGTAGGACTTTTGCGTAATGCCTTCTACTGCATTTTAAAAACAAATATGAAAAGCATATGTGTTGATAATAAACATTTGACTTTCCTGAGTTTTTAGGGATGATCAAAGTTTTATAAAACAGGGAAAGAGAAAAAAATTGCACCTAGCCGAAGGGCCCGTAGTGGTACTTTCCTGTGTGCTGACAGGCTGGGGACATGGTTCTGAGCTAGTCTGCCCCAGGTTGGCAAGGCTTGCTGGGCACCACACTTGATCAATATTAGGACTTTTTTCCAACAATAACGTATGACCTAATGACTCAAAAAAGTAGCAACTAATTTTAATGGGACTTTTGTGGATTATGGCAGCAACACAACAGACCCAATTCTCCTCTGGATCGCAGCCGCAGTAGGTTGTGTGAGCAGGAGCCACCTTTGTAGCTGCTGCAGAGGTTCCTCCTCTGCACACCTAATGCCTCCTCAGTAGGAGTAATAAAACTTTGCAAATTCACTCTGAGCAAATTTACCTCCAGCTCTTGGATAAGTGATTATCTGAAGGTAAAATTAACTATTTTAATGAAATAGATCATTGTGTATTTATTATTTTGAAAGGATGTGTTTTCACTAGCAAAAGTATCTAGGCTGCAAAGCTGCTTCAAGAACAAGCATGTGAATTTGGACCTCAGCAATTGTGATTAGCCTCACAAGTGCTCTATCAATTACTCCTCCTCCTGTGTCCCTTTCTCTTTAAGCTTGTCACACAAGGGAAGTTAAACTGCATTAAAAGCAGCTTGCAATGCTACTTCATTGGTTCAAACCCATCTGAATGAAGAGGTGGCTTTCATTTTACTCCCAGGCATTCCTCAAAGGCAATTCTTTCAAAGGACTTTGCTGAGCATTGTGGGCAGGAGACCTTCTTACACTCCTGCCGTGGTCCATGCAGTGTGCAACTATTCCAAAAGTTCTGTTGTTGGGTGTGTAATTCATTAAACCTCCAAAGGTTAATGGTGACTCTCAGTGTGTGGTGCTCTGCGTTTGTATAGGCATAAATGACAGTCTTATCACTAACACCCTGCACCTGGCCTCAGAGTTCGTCGTTGGGAAGCATTACTTATCTGTTGCACTCCAAGGTCTGGTAAATGTAACCCACATCATTTGTCCCACATTGTGGTAAGTTTCTTAAAGCTGAGGCAGAGTGCTGTGGAAAATCTGCTGTGTTAGAATTTTCACCTGTGTTCCCATAATAGTTTTTTGTGGCACAGCTAATGTAGATAATGATGGTGTTAGCTTGCATCCTTTTATCGTTATCCTATGATGACTTTACATATCTTCAATTGCCATGGGTAGTGACACATATCCCATGACACTTGGAAAACTACTAATTAGTGCCTTAAGTGACCTGAAGATGGCTGTGAGGTATACCTTTGAGACACTGGAAGCTCACGTAGCAAAAGGCTCGCATGAGGTGATCTGATCTTACCTTAAAAGAAAATACTCTGCTGTGTGCTGCATCTGCATGAACCATGGGGAAGGTCCTGAACACCATCTGGGTATGGATGCTGGTGGGGCAGACCATGCACTAGGTGAGGCACTCGCTTCTACACAGCACGTTCACGAGCAACGGTGCAGAGGTACTGGCCTCCTTGTTGGCTGTGAACCTGCCGTATCAGCCTGCTGAGATGTATCTTTTTAGAGGGAATGCCTGAGTTTGGACACTGATAAGGATGGCTGCAAGGGGAGAAAAATAACAGGCTGTTACTGCTCATTGATCTGTTTTCATAGCAGCAAAGCTAATATAATGCTCTTTTTTTCTCTTCTCCGTGCAGTTTTGATCTGTAACCTGTGCAGCCTGGGAGGCTTTGAGGGTGATAAATCCCTTCCACTTTCCTGCCATGTGCCTTGCCACACTAATGCATGGAAACAGGGATGCCTCACAGCTAGTAGTTAGTGGTATCAGTGGTTGCCACGCTGAATTTCTCACTTCAGGAAGGGTTTGGGTCCTGAGTTGTATTTAACAGTTGAGATAACGAGGAAGCTGAGTGTTATTGATGGCAGGGTCCTAGTGAAGGCATCAAAAATATGTGCTATGAAAAGGCAAGGGATATTTTGAGTTATGTCATGGGATTGTATGCCTGGGTCTGCCACTGACTTTATGCTCGACTTCTTACAAATCTGTTGGATTCCCTGTTTGCTGTGGTTTTTCTGTGTATCCACTTGACAAAAAGGGTCCTCCTGTGTTTATGCAGCCAGCCCAAAGGGGTCCTGATCATATCTGAGACATCTGTGAGTCCCTGTGCTACAAACACAGAAGCAAGAGTTTGGGAAGTATGAGGGAGGTGACATTTGTATATCACACACGCTGCCTTCTAGGTAGGTGCCAACATTTTTACGTGCCCCAAGTGCTACAATAATGATTTCACAAGTCATTATCTAGAAGCCCTGACGTGTGAATGTAGAAGGAAATCTGTGGTCAGAGCAGCAGGACTTTCAAAATCTTTGGTGCTAGAAGGAAATTCCCAGCCTGCAAAGTCTGAGTGGGATAGGCAGCAATTTTCATTTTGGAGCTGGATGACACTAATTTGTTTCAGCAGAGAATGATTTCCTTCCCAGCAATTGATAAAATCTTGAAAGAGATGTTGTGTAGCAGCTGTGGCATGTTACTCCATTATTGCAGGAAATTTCTACAGTGAAATATGTAGTGGCAGGATGCAGACAAGTCTATTTAGGAATAGCCTCGATGAGGAGACTCGTGTTCAGAACCCAACCTGAACATCCCTGGCATCAGGGAGAGCTTCTCAGTGCACTGCTGGACAGCCCTCCATGACGCACAGGGTATAAGGCCTTGTGTACTTCAGCTAGACATATTTCTTTCTTGGAGAAGGGTCATCTGTGATTCAGAAGATGCTGTGTATGGGATGGTGTGTTGATTCTAGACATAACAGCCTCCACGACATTTGTGACAGGCTCTGTACAAGTGTCTTTTCTTGTAAGGGAAGCATATGCTTTTGAAATGTCAGCTATTTCCATACAGTATCACTCTATTGTGTCCTGACAAATGCATCCCCAGCTGTGCAGTGCAACCGCTGGCGTTCAGCTCCATTGATGGCCTCTGATGCCCCAGCATGCCCGAGTGAAGGGTACTGTGATCACTCTCCCATGGCAAAATGTGACGTGGGACTTCAAGGGCTCCTCTACAGAAGAAAGCATTTTTCAAGTGTTGAAAGACACTTGGGAGGATCTGCAAAACAGTCCTAGCACTGTCTTGAAATTCATATCCCACTGCATTGTGTCAGTCTTTCAAAGAATGGTATCACTTTTACTTTTTCAGGTTTAAATAAATCAAAGATGTAATTCAGGGTCTTGTCTGAAGCTTGCTGAGGTCAATGGAAAGAGTCCGCGTTGCTTTTTTTACACTTCAGTATGCTTTGCACTCCTGCCCAGATGGCATTTTCTCGTTGTAGTGGCTTTATATGTATCTCAGTGGCAATTCCCCTTCACAGCCCCTTGTCTCCCTGTGCCAGTCCATCTTCTGTCACAAACATGGCACTGCACTGGAAAAGGAGGATTACCTCTCTTTATATTCTGATTTAGTTTACTGACTTCTGTTTCAATCCCATAATTGTCTTTGCATAGGCAGACCTTCGCAACAACAATTCTACTGATGAAAAAAAGGGATTTGCATACTAGGAAAACCATCAGGGCTTTTCCTGTACTTTTCTATACTTGCCTAGGGTAAGCACTGCGGACTTTGATACTGCAAACAAGTGTGCATGTGCGTAAGTCCACCTATGTCAAAAGTTTAATTGATTTTAATGGTGAAACTACCAGGTTCTGTTCTACAAATACTCTTCATAGGCAGACCTCCTTGGGTCTTAACACATGCTAAGGAAAATAATGAATGTCTTCCCACAGGGAGAAGCATTGCTGGACTGGGGCTTTTGTTTGCTTTTGTGTTTGCAGAGATTAGGGCCTGAGTTTTTTTTGCTTTAATATCAATTTTTTAAATGAGCTTCAGTATACTGATGTGCAGAGTAGAAATTTAGTAAATGTAAATTAGATGTAAATTTACTGATTTACATGTGAACTTCAGGGACAAACTGCTGCTTGTTCAGTGCTATTGAGAGGCAAGGAGATGGCAGATGCCTGCTGGGCATAGGGCTGTGCTCCAGCAAACACCCACTCTCTACCTGGGCTTGTACTGGAGCCAGCATCAGTTCCTCCCTGGTGCTCTGCTAGGAGAACAGGGCATAGCTAAGCGTGGGAGTATCGAGCAGGACTGTGGAGATTATGTTAGTTTTCTATGGAACGGAAGGCTGTGTCCAATCTGATGGCTGCATTTCAGGACAGCACTGGAAATTTAGGAAGGGATCACAAAAGATCAACAAGATGCCCTAAGGTCTGGCAGGCCTTCCTTATGGTGAAAAACGTAGGCAGGTATACTTAGCTTATCAAGCAGAGGGAGGAGATTAAGAGGTGACTTACTGCGCTTGGTGCATACCTACATAGAAAAACAATTTTCTGATAGAAAAGAGAGAGGTCTTTAATCTAGTAGACAAAGGCATAACAAGATTTGATGACGAGTGGCTGCTGCTGGATAAATTCACAGAGATACTAATGTGAGTGGCTGACTGCTGGTCCTGCTTATCTGGGGACATGAGGGATTCTCAGCTACTTCAAAGCCGTTAATTGAAGAATGTGTGGTATTGCAGAAATTGCATTGTATTTCAGCCACAAGATATGGACTTGACAGGGGAATTACAAGTAAATATCCTTGGACTCTGTTGCACAGATCGAGCAGGATAATCATAATGTTTTTTTCCTGGCCCGACATCCTCTAAATCTATACAAATGTATAAGGAGTGTAATAAGGGCTTTTTTTTTTTTTTTTCCTTTCCATTTGACATATCCACCAATTTGATACAGAGCACCAGATTCCACTATGTTGGACAGCAAATATTTTCTATTCTACCAGCTTCAGTAAAGACTTAATGAAACAAAGCATAACCCTTTTACCATGAAAGCCGCTGACATTTTCTATTAGCTCACCTAATGGAACTAGCAGGGCATTTTGCCTGCAGCTTTTTCCCACTTCGCCCAATTATTAGAAAGAGACACTGGCAGCTCTTACAGCCTTTCTCACAATTATCTTTTTTGCTTGAGGCAAAAGCTCGTAACCCCAGCTCTGTTCTCCTGTGGGACAGCTGCAAAATTGAGGGCTATGGTGTAAGTTATTTTTAGGTACGGCATAATACATTTCCCTATAAACAGGGCAGGAAATCTGCAAATGAAAAGTGCCTTTGGATTAGCTCTGAAGCAACTGATTGAGAAGTGATCTAAGAATTGAGGCAAGTCTTTTCTTAATAGTTGAATTGTATTTTTACTTCAGTGTTGATCAGGTCTGAGTGCTGAAATGCTTCAAAGAAAAATCTGCTGCTGCCTGGTATGGCTGCTTGGGTCAACACCGTTACTAAACATCTCAGTCAACCCACTCCCCAGGTAAAGGATGTGCTTGTGATCTCCTATTTTATACAAACGTGTGTGTGTGTGTATTCTATGCTGCAAAGTATAGATGTAGGAAACCAATTGTGGGGAAAGAACTGCATGATTTTTGAAGGCCTGCACACTGATCCCTCTTTTCTTCTGCACTTCTGCCGCTATACAGAAATGACAGGAAAATGTACGTTGCTTACAGGATACTGCTGGCGCAGGAGAAGGGAAAGGGAATTTGTGCTGCTCTGTCCTGACAGAATGCAAGAGTGGTAAAGGAGAGTGAGGGCAAGTGGGGACTTAAAGCTCGCGTGTGTGAAATAGCATTTCACAGCATGTGTATTCAGCTGTAAGGCACCTGCCCCCATAGGAATGTCTGTAGGATGTGGCATTTTTGTCTGGTTTAGTAAAGGTAAGAGAATACAGGCTTTAATATGCAGGGAGGCAGCATTTTGTTCTCTTGTCACCTTTACTATTTAGCTTCAGGATGAGTTATTAAGCTGGTTATGACAATGTTTTAAGTGTTATAATTAATGGAAAAAAGTAACGTTGTTGAAATAAGGAGCAAGCATTTGCAAATACATAGCAATCTTTGCCCAGAAGTAGAGAAATATGCAATATATTGGGTGTGAGGTTGCCATGTGCTAGCAGGGCACAGATTTCTCGCTACACTACAGTGGAGGAAAAACATTGTCCTCTAAAACTATTTTTCCTCCTGATCGACCTGTAAATCAGGTTGACCGTTTTCAGGCTGAATGGCCAGGTATTGATTTATTGTGATGAAAGGGCTTCTCCAGAATGCTGAGTATGTGCAACCTCTCGTTACTGTGGAGTTCAAATAATCATTTTCAAAATGAGACCCTGGGGTAGGGAGGGGTAGAGGTGCCTCAGCAGAAGCCTCCACTGTCTGATCCCCATTAAGAAAATGATTAGAGTAAGTGTGGAAGACCTGGGGCTTCTTGGCTCCAAGGAAACAGTGAACAAACCTTAATTCCAGCAGTAAAATAAATGAAGGAAATCCCCTGAATAGAAAATAGATCTCTTAACAGATAGAGCAGACTTGCTGGAAATTCAGACTCAAGCTGGCTAGGGGTGCTTCACTGTATATCTGTAAGCAAGACAATGCAAAATAAGAATCTAATGAGCGGTAAGGAGGTATCAGGCCTTGGTATCATACAGAAAATATATTTCCTGGATGGATGGATCAAAACACCCGATGAGGAATTTGAGGGTGTTTCCAGATAAATATTCTGATTCGTGCACTAGCAGCTCTCATTCTCAAGTAAAGCTGGAAATCCTCATTATTCTTTTAAAATATATACTATTTTCAGTGTTTACCGTATAACTGAGGGTAGTTTTTTGAAGAATGTGACACCTTTTTAGCAAGTGTTTTGCCAAGTGATGACAATTTCAGTAGATTTGCGTAAAATAAATACTGAACATTATTGTGCTAATTATTGCAGTTTTTATAAGGTTCCAAATATATCATCTTGCAAGAACTTTTAAGATGGACTCAAACTATTTGCTACATCCAAAGGGGCCTATTTATTTCACAGGTTTTGCAAACCTAGTTTCCCTTACTTTTTACTGAAATGACAATATGAAAACATACTATGAAGATTATTTGAGAGGAATTATTCACATTTTTTCAGTTGTTCAAAATGATTTTATATCTCTTCTGTTTCCATTTGCAGTGCCTCATGTAGCCAATAAAAGTAATTTCAAAAATATTTGCCAGAACGCCAAAATTTAAGCAAGCACTGTAGACTTAAGGTACAAAGTAGAAATCAAATTCAGGATTATGAGTATCTGCAGAAGAAAGCTCATTGGAAAAATTCTGTTTATTCAGTCAGAGCACAGAAATTAACAGTGTGGCTTAGGAAACTGAGTCCTTAATATATTCAATATTCATAGCTAATGGCCTGCTCACAGCCTCTAGGATGAGATTTATCTTACAGAATTTTCTGAAGGTGTTTTCAGTGACTAAATTCTAGATGTCTGTGATTAAAAGAGACTTAAAAATCACAATATCAGTTACTTGCCCAGCTCTGAAAATTGCAAGATCCCCAGCAATGAATTATGCAAAGTAAACACCCAAGTTTCCTTGCTGCTTCAGTGGGAGGTATTACACCCAAGTTTAGACAAGTAGTATCTGCAATCTTCCACTACATCTGTCTTGGGAGCATGAATTTCTAATCCAAGGTGGCATCACTGAGATGAATCCCTTTTCCAGGACTTTGCAAATATCTCCTTAGTATTCATCACATAGGATCTGCAACTTCTATTAGAACAACCTAGTGAAACCTAAGGTAACCTCATATTAACAACTTGGAAGGAAAACAATTTTTTAACACACTTCAGTTGGCTGCTTGGAAGTGGCAGAAAAAAGTTTCTGTAAGCTATTCAATAGCAAGGAAGAAATGTCTGCAAATCTAGAGGAGGAACAGATTCGTGATTGGCAGAGGCAGCATTAGGCATTGACTAAGTATGTGGTTGCCTAGAATACCACAACTAAAGAAGTATATCAGTGTTACCAGAGATGTGGTTACTCAGTAATGGCCCTGTTAAGTCACTGTTCTTTGCTTTTAGAGGTACTCACTGTTATTTGACTATACAATGGAATAGGAATTGGAAATAATCTGTCTAAAAGTGGAAATGCAATAGAGAGGGAACTGGGTAGGTGGCTGAGCAAAGTCTGAGGCAAGGTATTATTAGTTAGGATTATAACATAATCCTGAAACTTATTCCATAGAAGGATAACTTCAAAATCTGAAGCCCTCACAGTTCTTGAATTAATTTAATTTCTCTGGGATATAGGTGTTTTTACGGGCACCCCAGCTTGGTCTTGCCCCCCAGCTGCCAGCTCCTTTTCCTGTGGGTTTCTCCACTGAAGCAAAGCTCCTCCACTGCAGAGCCCTGCTGCTCCCAGTGACTGTTTCTGCAGGCTGTGCATCCCTTCAGCACTCACACGTCTGGTCTCCAGCAAGGCTAGTGCCCCAGCCACTGCTGGAAAACAGAGTATGGTTTGCTCTGAACAAACTCTTTCAGGGCTGGATCAAAATAATAAAACACTTATGAGCAAAGCAAGTAAGTTATGAGAGGTAGTGCTTTTTGGTTACAGAAAACAGGCAAGCTTGGAGGCACATAAACCTTTCCGCATATTTGCCACCTTCTGGCAACATCTATTTTCCATGTGGAGACCCAGGTAGGTGAGGGATACCCAAGGTCAGCCCACAAAGCCTATTTTGTTTCTTACAGTCTCATGCTTCCCAGCTCTTGACAGGCCTTCTTTCTGTCTCTTTCCATAAACACACACATACAAGAACCATGTCTCGTTAAACCTTTTGAACGAGGTGCAACCAGACTGTGTGAACCTTGCCAGAGGGTCAAACTTTGAAAAGGTTGTTATTTGCCTCATTTCATTATTAGGGACCTAAATTAAGTACCCACCAGTGCCTTCAGTTCCTACCAGAAGCTTATCTTATGCATTTACCAGGAATAAAATGACCAACAAACTTAAGTGAATACATAGAACAAGGATAATACTGTAGTCTTGGAATATTTTCATTATTATTTAGTGCACCAGTGCAGCTTTATCAGTGAAACAGTCCCCGAAAAGGGTGAATATCTTAAACACAATCGTGAGCACTCAGGGAGAGAATGCAAAATAAGCCAGGAATGACACAATCTGGTTTCAACAGGAGACAAAATCCAGGGTTTAACTACAGGGTTGTAGACTCAGAGGTGAAAGCTAGAGCTATGAGATGCTGCATCAGCAAGGTCTCAGCTGCCTCGCATTCTTATCAACATCTTCTAGAAATCACAGTGTTGGTCTGTCAGGGGATGTCCAGAGCCAGCATCATACCCGCTGAGATCAGGGCATCATCAGAAAGACCTGAGAACACTGCATTTTGATAGTCCTAAGCATTTTAGATGAGTTTTCCCACTCTCTATTCTATTTTGTTCTGGTTGCTCACTACCCAATGAGGCAGAGGCAGCTGCATTTTCATGGCACTTTACATACACACTTTACGCCAAGCTTTGGGAACCATGGGGAGGGGCAGGGTACAGAAATGTGAACAGCTATTGCTAACAGCAGCAGCAGTCTAGAGCTCCTTGCCCCAGATGTGCTACTCTTGGTTGTAGCTATGCTTTATTTTCTTGCATTTACTTTGTAAACTTTTGAGGTGTTTTAGTAGATGCCATGGCACTGTTACCACAGCACAGCAGACTCGTGCAGTTGCACAGCCCAAATGTCCCTCACCATGTCAGAAAGAGGTGTATTATACGCAACTGGAGAAAAACAGAGTGTAGATAATTAGAAAGTGCTATGAAGCAAATCCAAAAACTATGGCATTGCACAGATTGATTAGCATTCCCAAACCAGAGCTGGAGCCAGCCTAAAACCAGTATGTCTTGTTATTGTGCAGGTGTGTGCAGGTTCATGACCATAAGCTTTGCTACTGAAATGGGTCTTATTCTTCATCTAAACCAGGATCCTGTAACTGAATATCCGTTAATAACTTTGAATAATAATTTCACTTACATGAGCTTCTAAGTAAGAATGGCAGCCAAAGCACAAAGCTCACTCTTTGTCATACTTCAGCTGGTCCTCTGGGACACCTGCACAAAAAAAAGTCTCTTTAGCAGACTCCAAGCTAATAACAACATCCTGGGTCCACTTATTAACATCTGCAAGTTCAAAAAGTAAAGTGTCTGGAATATGAACCCAACATTTTTAAAGGAGACTGAGTCATTTTAAAGACGAGCTAGCAAGGAGCTCTGAAGCCTTTCAGAAGTTTGGGATTTTTTTCCCCCAAAAAGTTTTCCTGTAGGAACCAAGCTGGAATTTGGGAAATAAGGTCTGTGTGAGAACAGGAGCACAACCTGTCACACTTAGCCTTCTCGCCATATCACCCTGCACTGCCAATGGGAGAACATCTGGAGGCATTAACAGGCACAGGGAGCCCAGCTTTTCGTTTCTTCCTAGTAAATGAGAGATTACGTTTAGGTTTGCAAGAGAAGATGGAAAATTGTTACACGGTATGGGTGAAGAAAGACACATGTTGAGGCTGGGTGTACTCTAGGTTGACCGTGGGATTATTTAAAGGAGAACATTCACATAAATCCATCCCCATGCTGTAGACCAGAACCTAAAGGAGACGTTAACTGGTAAACTGCTGCCTTGTGAGAGGAAGGGCCAGAGGTTGTTTTGGGCAACAGGCATCTTGTTAAGACAATAGATCACACCACCTCTCCTAATCCTTTGGGACTGTCTGCCCTTATTCCACCAAGTGGCACTTGCCCCTGAGATCCATCAGTGATATGGGCTGTGACCCGTCTTCTCCCCGGCTGATTAGGATGACGAGGACACGCAGTGCCTTCCACTCACCGTCTTGGGATCTGTCTCTGCCCGCAGCGAGTCTTGTCAAAGATGGAAACATTTTTGTCACTATTTTTTTCCCCACCTACATTGTTGAAACAAGAAGGAGATTTTATTTTTAAACTGTGACATATATGAGAAAATTACTAGCTAATGATACTTCAACTTAGATGTGAGAAGAGGAAAAAGAAGTAAGTATATTTACATAATAAACTGCTGATAACAGCCTGGAACCATCTGGTTGTGCAGATGTTTGGTGTACCTGATCATGTGCTTTTCTTTCTGTTATTCTTCTCCTCTAGCCTTTTTTTTTTTTTTTTTTAATTTTGCTTACACTTTTAAGTATTTTGGCACTTGAAGTAGGGCTGCTGATCTGAGACTCATGGCATGATCCCCAGTAACAAGGTTCCTGCAGAGCATCCACTCCTGCTTCCTATAGTGTTGCAGACTTCCCACACCTCTGGCCTCTCATTTTAGAGCACACCTTCTATATATGACCCTGTTACCTGAATAAATAACCTGAATTATAAAAAATTGGAGCCTACCTGATTCTGCTTCCTCCCACAAGAGTCACAAGGGTGTTCATTCTCATGAAAAAAACATATAATGATCATTAATTCTTTGCATTTTTGCAAACACAGTTGTAGAAGTAGTAACTTTTTAATTGAAACAGTAACATCGTAAGACATTTCTGAGACTGACTACATAGATGCTTAGGGTCGCTAGATCTTCTGTATCAATGAGTAAATAAATATCTTTTGCAATCTCCCTTAATTTAGAGTATTCATGTTGTTACAATGCACTATCTGCATATGCTTCGTGTAAGACATAACGGACTTGATGCTGTCTGTGGAGCAGTGGCACAAAGGGCCCCAGGGTCTGCGGCTGGGACTCCTGTGATCCCCTCCAAAACGGTACCCACAGCGCATCGCAGGCTTCAGCCGTGCTGCAGTGAAGGCTCAGCTGACGCTTCAAAATGGTTCATCAGCACGGAAGCGTGCATTGGTGTCTGGATACGCAACAGAAAATAGCCAATGGATGCGCTTTAAGAGAATTTAGTCTGTGGAGTCTCTGAAGATCCTGGTTGGAATTTATACGCTCGGTATTAAAATGCACTGGGAAGAAAGGTTTTTGTCGAGTAGGCAAGGTAAAGAGGGAATAGATGGGCTGAATTAAATAAGAATAGGATGTTAAATAATGTGAAGATGGTGGTCTGTGTTAATAAAAAGCAGGTGGGAAGACTTCAGCTTGATATTCTAGTGTGGATTTATTTTTCTTCTCAGTTAGTGTCATTACCTCATGTTGTATTTATATAAAATACTTCATTATGATGGGAGGTGAGGACATACAGAACAGAAAAAAAGAGCACATGGTAAGGGCTGTTTTCTCTTGAGGAAATATTTGGAGTCTTCCTTGGAAAGCTTACCAACTGTGAGCTCAGTTACATGGGCATAAATCTTCAGTAACACTTTTGAAATAAATGTAATTATAATGGATTTATAGGAGTATAATCTGCCTTTTAAAGATTATTTACCTGATAAATGCTAATGACTCCTTGGAGGTAAAAGTGGAGGGAATTTGGGATTCTACCCAAGGAATACAAAATGGGACTCCAGTGCATAAATCTTCCTTAACTTTTTAATTGTTACCAGCAGATAAATTCTTCCCAAGGAAATACTAACAAAAATCTTTTCTGAATTTTATGTGTTAACAGTAACAACGAAGCAAAACTCCACAGTGTTCTCAAGTTGCACCAGAGACAAATTTGGCCCACAGTAAATGCAAACAAAGCTTGCATCTCCTTTTACTATTTTCCCATCTCTTCGCGGCACTGAAGAGCATGTACACACAGTTGGCTTACTGCTGTGTTGCAATGCATTTTGGCGTTCCTCTCACGCTGCTCAGGGCTGAAGCAGTCTTCAGCCTCCTGCTTACCTCTGATGTACAAGAGCTGCTAACTTTCATTTTATTGTCATTTCCTGCAGACCGCCAGAAGTCCATTTTCTTCAACTAGTACTATGAGACCTAGGGGACTTGTGAGATTTCTACAAAGCTTGCTCCATTTTGCAATTAGTTTTCTGTGCCAGTCATTGTTAATGATGCAATGCCCAGTCTTATTTTAGGTCAAAATTTCTATCTATGAGTAAACTAAGTGCAGAATGGCAGGAAGGTTAAAGATAGTACATCCATTCTCCACATTGCTTTCCAGAAGAAAATTCAGAACTTGCTCTCTCCAGGTGAGTAGCATAATAGAAAACACACTACTGTGTTTATCAATTAGTGTAATGAATGCACTTTGTGATTTTTTAATTGGTTATGTCTAAAAAATCCTTTAGGAAAAAAAGCACCTATATTAAAGAAGAGATAGCCTGATAAGTATAGAGGAAATAATAAAACTCCAGAGAAAGGAAATGCAACAAATGGAGTCTGTTTCATCTCCTGCAGGGTCAAATCATCAGGCCCTTCCAAAAAGAAAAAAATCCTCTTAAGCTTAACTTTCAGCATGAAATAAATCTTGCCTAAGCTTTTTGCAGCTTCCTGATAACAAAACAAATAGCTAACTTTGTATCTTAAACACTTCCTTTCCTTCACACTCCCAAAAACAAAACAAGGGAGGGGGGGCACCCAGCTCTCCCTGAAGACGTATGCATCCACCTTTGATTTGACAGGCAGTTTTTTTTCAAGAGCTCCCTCTGTGTGTGATAGCGTCCTTATCACAGGCAATGACCTGCTGATAGCCTCTGGTACAGCCCCTGACACCCACTGAGTGGGAGAAGGGTGTGCTCCACCATCATCCAAACCAGCCCCACGCCTGCAGCTGATGTTGCCCTGCACTTCCCCCTCCACAACAGGGTGCTTGGGATCAGGCTTTATGAACACTGCAATGTTCCCACTGATGCTCAGAGGGAAGTTGCTCCTGATTTCTGTTAATGTAGAGGTCTGAAATGCCAGTTCTGTACTTTAAAGGGACAAAAAAACCCCAAACCAACCAACCAAAAAACCCTAAGACCCCTTTCCATCCCCAAAGAGCTTAAAAAGATGGTGCACTGGGTGTTCCTTGCATTTGCCATTTGTCTTAATGTTTTCAAGTTTTCCTTCAGTGAGGGTTAGAGTTCCATTTTAAATGTGAAAACAGATGTTTGAGTAATGACAGGACTTCAAGAACAGCAATGGTAAAAATCATTAGGTTTGCTAACTAGGAACTAACTGACATCTTCAAAAAGTATCCCTTAAGGACTGCCTTCATGGGACATGGTTCCTGATGTAGAAATTATCAGCAAGTTTTTAATAGTTTTTCCATCTCAGCAAATACTCATGTGTAGATACAGATAAAACTGTCATAAAATACTCTTCTGGTATTCTGTAGCACACTTATATTTATTGTTTGGCAATCACACTGGTAACGCGCATCTGTCCGTAACAGTACAGAAACTGTCTACACGGCAGATGTTGAGGGACCACTGATAAACAGGGAGTTTGGAGCTCCATTAGCCACCGCCCTGAGTGTGAACCACCAGCCCGGTGCAGCAAGAGCCTCTCTGCAACACGGCACGCTCCAGCTTGCCCTTGCAAGAGCCCAGTTGCCCACAGCTACCTACACTGGTGCTAAATGGGAATCGGTCTCACTCCCCCAGTCTTGTATTTTACAGAGAGTACGGTGTTCTTCTGACATTTTTCCATTAAGCTTGGAAGTTTGAAAGTAACGGGGATTAGTGGTGATAAACCTAAATCTGTATTTCAGTGCAAATTGCTTTCAGTGATACCTGCTGGGTTGTGGCCAGTTGTCAGATGTGACTGTGCTTGGTATCTCAGGCTCAGTTAAAATGGATATGGAGTATATGGTTGTCTGTTTGGCTGCAGTAATTTCTAGCAAGGCCATGTTGGGGAAGTAATAGTAGCAACAGAAACAGCAGCAACAACAACAATAACAACAACAATACATTTTAATTATTATTAATATAATTTTTTTGATTTCAAGAGGATTCATGCATACTTCTTTTTCTTTTGCCATCTTCATGGGTTCTTTTGGAGGGAGTTGTCCTGTATTGCTGGCATAAGCAAAGTTTTAAAGTAATATTGAATTATTTTAATATGACTGTTGATTTCTCAACAGCTTCTGGTCTTTCTCTTAGAAATCTCATCCCTTAATGGTGTTCATGTACCTCTTCTTAATATCCTCAGGATTCTCCATTCAAGCTTCTTTAAACATCTACATTTACTAGTCAGGCCTCACCACCAAGGTGCAATAAGGGGCTACAATGTGGCACTGGCAGCCTTGTGCCAAAGCCTGAATTACCTTTGCCATTATCATTAACTCGTTAGTGATAGTGGCAGTCAGAGTCCACATTTTGTCTGCAAGTGGAGAAGGTTTTCTTTTTTTTTCTCTTTTTTTTTTTCTTAAGGCTTGCCACATCCATTATCAATGTCTTGAAGTTTTACAGAATGATAGGGAGTTTGCCTGCAACCACCAAATCTCACCCAGGCTTACTCAATTTGTAAAACATACATTTGTAGCTGAATAAACAATCTTTGTATTCTCCAGGAGGTATTTATCGGGCCTATCTTGGCAATAGCAGTATGTGGTTTATGGTCTAACACTAACAGTGGTGTCCCATAAATAAAGGAATTTTTTTTACAGCCATGGCTTAAGGCCAAAGCCTCCTTCATTCTTTCAGCATATTTACATTCAGTTTCTGTTAGTGGCCATGATGCATTAGCCACTTGTCTCCAGCTTCAACTGTGTTATTGAAAGAGTATTGTGCCAATACTCTCCTGGGATGCATCCATGGACAAGTCACTTTTGTGCTTGTTGTCATAGTGTTTCAGGACTGGGGCCTCTTTAATTAAATCCTTCAGTTTCTTAAGTGCTCTCTTAAGGTTTGCATCTGTTGTTCTTTTAATGTTTTTGAGCAGTCATGCTGTAGGGCTGCTGGTTTAGACAACTAGGTTAGTTATAAATTTCTCTATGGTAAAGCACAGTTGCAAGAAATCATCACGCCCCTTCTTTCTTTGTTCAAGCAATTATGCAGCGATGGCCATAGCATTATTATGATCTTTGCTGGGTTGCCTTGTCTCTCATCCACACCCTTTGCATGACACCCTCCTATCATCTGCATTTGTTTAGCTTTAGCCTCACAGCACCAAATCTTTCCAAAGCTCTTGGCCAAATGACTTGGCTTCCTCAGTGCCAGCGATCATGGTCTTCTGTTGCACTATCAAAAGCTAAGTTTGGATCCCTCGGGAGCTTTGGTTTGAATTGCCAGTCCTGTTCCCAGTTGTTTACTCTCTTTTCAGGGATGCAGCCCTGAAATCTAGGGAAGTCTAGCCCTGAAATCTAGCCCTGCATCTAGGAACAGAGCACTAGATTTGCAAGATTGGCTCTGTGACCTCAAACTCTTTTGTGCTTTTTTGACCTCAAGCAATTTCTGTTCTTGTGTTTAAAAACAATGTGTTCCTCTATTCCACATCAGTACTTCTGAGATTTCTGAACTACAGTTTCATAGTTGCCCTTTTTCTGCCTGAGAAAAACAGTATTGAAAACATCATATGCCCTGGCCACCATTGTTATCACCAACAAAGATTTTGGCCAGCTGCCTTCCTCTTGGCTGCCACCCATCACCTGCAGATGCATGAACCAAGGTGGAGATTTCTGTGCTTTCCTGTGAGCTTCCCAGGAGCTGTGGGTTACCACAGGTCAGATGTGGCATGCTGATTTGTTAAGCTTTGTTAAGCTAATGAAGTGACTGAACATGCAGAACGAAGAGCCCATGGCTTGAAATAGCCTTCTATGGATCTGCATCTTGAACTCTGGTGGGTCTTTTATCAGCTCAATCTTCTTCCCAGGGTTTCTTTATCTTGCTCAGCCTCTGGACTTCACTGTGGATCCTGGCAGAGGAATACTTCGTTCAAAATGAGATTTCAATACTCTGGCACTGGCCTCTTCACAACAATGTTTAACCAGCTCTTCTGAGAAGATTTCAAGGGTACATATGCTAGAGTAGCTACATAGCTTCACTGTGTAGCTACCTCATCCTAGCGTAAACCCATCTTAGGACTCTAATAATGTTCATAGTAGTGGTTCACTTGTTGATAGCAGTGGTTTCATGAAATTCAAATGGACATACATTTACTTACATGCAGACCTGAACTCTTGTGTCTCTATTTTTCTTTTCTGAGCACAGTAGGTTCTGGGCTGAACTGCACTCCTAATATAGTGAAATACAAACAAAATTTGAAAAGCTGTTTTCTCTTAGGTGAAAAAGTGTTCTTGATGCTGTAAATGCTTATTCTATGAGACCAGAACATTGTAAGCCTGGGAGGGTTTTTGTTAGATAATAACATAGGAGTCTAATTCTATATTAATAATGAGCTTTTTTTAGACAAGGTCCTAGAATCTTTATCAGTTTTAACCTCAGTAGCTAAATTATGCTCTGTAATTACTGGTAGAAGACTTTTTGCAAAGACCTTCAGTTTAGTGCCTTCAATTCAGGCAGGCAGTCCAGGACATCTCAAGGGATGTCTCTGGGGATTCAGAGTTGTTACAGAGTGTTATCTGTGCTTGGCATATTGTTCAGGTATGGTGTGAAGGCCAGCAACAGCAAAATGACTTGGCTTCCTCAGTGTTGATCATTTTAGAATACTGGTCTTTAAACTGAGCTTTTCTTGGTCATCGATTATGAAATTATTTGTGGCTTTTTTTCAGATAGAAAAGTCAATTATATGCAAGTATCATGCAAGCTACTGGACATCTTCTAAACTATTAACCAGTTGGAGTCTTTAAATTAACTTTGAAGGTAGAGAAACTCTGGAGAAAATTTGCTTATTGTGCTGCCTTAGCCAGTCAACTGGCATTTTGGTAGGTTTGTTACTCTTCACTCCTCTTTTTCTATTTTAAGGCAAAGTCCTCTGGGCCTTAACTTACAAAAAGCTCTCACTGATTTCACAGTGTGCTTTCCAGCATGAAATCATAATGATTTGGTTTATTTTGCGTAACAATTGTTTTTTCTCAAATATACCTAAAGAAAGAAGATATTTTAAAAAAACCCCAACCAAACCAATTCTCAAAATGTCTTGGAAAATGTAGGCTATGGATCAGAATTTTCCCATACATTATGCAGTGTCATTCAGTTTCCAGCCTATGAATCAGATTTGACACTGTGGCAAACGAGCTGGGGGAACGCACTGTCACCTGTCTCGCCTTCCCAAGGATGTCAAAATGTGCTATGGCAAAGGTTTACTATAGCAAAGGTGTACCACAGTATTAACTCCTGTCTGCCCACCTGTCTCCTCAGCTTCCTCAGCAGCAAGAGAAAAAGTTCCTGAAGGAGTGTCTGAGCAGGTTTGCTGGGCTGTGAAGAGCTGCCACTGTCTCCCCTTTCCTTTCTGAGCCATAGCAGCTCTCACCATGGCACATTGCCATCTCCATGACAAGCTGGGCACACATGCCTTGATCCTCTCACCCACAAGCCAAATGCAATTACTTTACTTTCAAGTGAAGTGTCTATATGCCCATGGCCAACAGGACACTAGGAGAATTTTAACTGATATTCCCACAGGACCACACAAGTGCCCTGAAGTTGGTATCTAACCCTCAGCATCAGAAAGGCTGAAACTCCAGCTAAGAGTTTTGAGGGAGCTGTTTGTGGGACACTGAACGACTGGAAGTCATTAACTTCCCTTCTGAAGAAAAAAAAAAATCAGCTTTGTTGTGTCTATGTGCCTTCAACTTCTCACTCTAAACAGTGTTCATACTCTTAAGACTTGTGGCAGAAAATAGTTTATTTCAAGTAAATACAGGAAATTCCTTTTTGGTGTTCCAATATGTTTTGGACAAACCCACTGCTGCTGTGGGTTGAGGTATTTGTGCTCAGATCAATGATCTAATAACCTCCCTTCATTAAAGAATAACCAAATACACTTGTTTTTTTTTTCTGGAACCAGATGAGTGAAGCAACAGTAAAGTTACACTGAAAGCCCAAGCAACTGTCCCTGCTCAGAACAAAGGAACCTGCAACACATATGTGGGCATTGCTGCTTTGGTAGGTATTTCGGTGAAAGACAGGATTAGACAGTCTGCTTATCAGCATGAGAGTATCAGAAGAAACAGGTGAAATAGGTCTGGGCTGCTTCCAGTTGGCCTATTATGTTGTTGGACCAAAAATAAATTTAAGAGGAAGACTTTTCTGTGGTACTGGAAACCCAGGTTTCAGTCAAACACCAACAGGGTCAAGAGGGTGAGCTTTGGTCCATGGCCACAGCCATCTCCAGCTGCTCCGACTCCCAGCGATGACCCAACGGTTGCCTGGGGAGGGGACGAAAGGTGAGTCAAGATGAGTGGCATTCTGCTGTACATAGGAATTTAATTGCATTGAAATGCAATTTTGGGGTCAATGTTTGATAGTTTATGTCTACCCTACTACTTTTTAGCTGGATGGTTTCAGCTTTTGTAGCCCAAATCTTGTTCTGACCTGTTATAAATTGGAAGCAGTAGCCTGGAAGTTAATGGAGCTACACAAACATATGATCCCAACAGAAAAAAGGATCAGGCTCTTTTAAGCAATATACTTTATGGTAGGGACCTTACCGTGAACTCGGATGGCAAAACACTTGCATGTTGGTCTGTTCAAAAGTTGAAAGATCTTTTTGTAAACCACCTCTGTTGTACATGAGGGCTTTATTATGTATCAACGTGTATTTAATTTTTGTCTTTGGAATGGTTTGCATTAGTGTTCCTCAATGCACATCCAATTTAGATTTAATAAGATAGTCCTTGTCCGTTAATAAAATAACAATAATTAAAAACATATTTCTTGCCATTCAAATTCTATGCAATCAATATATTTTCTTTGCCTCTTAAAGTATGTTTTTAATAATCAGCTGGAATTACTTTTATGCAGGAAAACTGTTTTTAATAAATGAAAATTAATGATATATTTGTAAACTTTAATTTTATAAGAGAAAAGGGACTAAACAAACCCCACATAGTTTAAGCATAAGCAACAAGCTGCAAGCAGCTTAAAATATCAAATGCTAAATATGAAAAATAATTTATTGACAGAGTTAAAGATGGTCCTTTTAAAATATCTCTATTTTCATCTATTTCAGTGTGTGAAATTAATTATTTCTCTTTCACATAGCCTAGTTAGAGTTCTAAAAGAGAGGGGTTTCTCCTCATTTCAAAGGCCCTTTTATTCCCAGCCCACAGAAACAAGAGTCTGAAACTGTTGGATCTACCCTTGGAGCACCGCTCTGCCGGTGCATTGGAGACCCACAATGCCCAATGCCGGATGTTCCCTTCTTTGGCCATCCATTCCACATCCCTGCTGGAGTTTGGGAATGGTCTGTGGGTCATCTTCTCAACCTGCTGCCATTCTCCATGGGGCGTAACCCCCCATCACAGGTTTCAGCCCAGATCAAAAGTGGAGCAGGGGAGTAGGGAGGCAGAGGCATGGATGTGATGTATCTCCTGCTCCTCCTGCCTGGGAGACCAGGAGGACAGCTGGTGGCACAAACTTCTTAACTTACCTGGTGCAAAGACTCAGGGCTGCTCTGAAGAACTTTTATTTTCACAGCTCTTGGCACAGGGACATGTTGGAAGCTCAGTCAGGGATGAAGGATGTGGCTAAGATCCATAACTTTTGGAGGTAATTCCAGCTGGGTCCGGCTATGGATCTGTCCTGAAATATATGGGGTATAATCATCAGCCCAGTTTATTAAGGGCCAGGGAGACAAAAATCAAGGACATAAATAGTGTATGGCCTCTTCCCTCCCTGCACAATAAACCCCTTTCTCTGTTTCCAGCAGAATGTACCCATAACTGAAGATCAAGACATTGTCTTGCAGATATTTTGAAACTAATAAGAAATGATGACTATGTCAAGCAAAATACTTGCAAGGAGATTTTGTTATGGGGGGATCAAAGGACAGATGAAAGAGGCTTTTATTTATAAACCACTTTTATTCTTTAACCCACTGGGGGCTGTCATAATATAAAAGACAACCCTTTCTTTGACCTTTCTGTGCAACTTTATAAAAAAATAAGCATGAGACAAGTTTATAAAAGCATTACTTGAATTCTAGAAATAAAAAAGTCATTGTACTCAGCACCATAAAGCTACAAATATGATTAGCATGATGTGCAAAATGTGAAAATAACTTGATGATTAGTTTATCTTAAAACTATTAAGAGGTTCACAATATTGTAATCTGCTCACAGAAAGAGTATAAAATATGTAAAAAATTTTATCTCTTTTGCCCAAGCTACATTTTAATGCAAGTGAGTTTCTGTTTTTAGTGTCATGTATCCAAGCTTTTTCTGACTCTCCAAAAATACCCATATTTGTACTTTTACTGATAGAATATGACCCTGTCTCGCTCACAAGACATGCCTTTTTTATTATTGCTCTAAACCATATGCTTTGCGTTTTCATTAATACCTACAGTAGCATCACCAGCAAAATTAAAATAGAATTAAAAAAATATTTGCAGTCTATTAACATGCCTTTGAGTATGCACAGTTGCTAAATCCTACTCTGAACTGAAAGCACCTTTCTTCTAGCGTACGTCTGATATGCAGATTTAAATTAATCTCTTTCTAGGCACCAGTAGCTACATTCACAGAGACTGACACTTTAATTGTCTGTGCCCAAAATTTTGATCCTTCAACCTCCTGTTCAGCTGCTGCCTAACTTGAGATGAAGCCAAATTTCCTCCACTCTTTTATTTCTCCCAGTAAAATCTCCAGGGTGCGTACATGTTTGCCACACACGGGGTATATGTGCAATCAGTCAGTCCTGCGGGGTAGCTCACAAGGTGTCCTGCTCTTGCCCTGACTGCCAGACATCCTCCCTGCCTCGGTCAGTGTCTTTGAAACCTGCCAGCTAAACTGGCTCTTGGACAAAATAACCAGGCCATGCTGGTCATGCAGTGAACAGACAATGCAGCTGAGAGCAGGAGAGAGAAACCGGGGTCCATATTCCTGCTTCACATAGGCAGTGTAGGATTTCAACCAAGTTCCCCAGAGAAAGAGCATTAAGCCACCAGGAAAGCCAGCAGCAGGAGTGGGACCCCATCCAAGACTTTTCTCATGTTTCCTGAGAAGGACCAGTCTGGTCTGGGCTCCAGCCACAGCTCTCAGCTCTGAATCCAAATGGAAGGGGTCAGGTACCGATTGCTTTTGAGGCACTGGTGTCAGACCCTGTTCCTCACCTTGCTATTTCCTGCTTAGCTTAGGAGCTCTCTGACCTCTGGGGCTGTCTCCTTACGCATTCCTTTAAATGGGGGTCAGGCTGCTAATTGAAGGCTCAGAAGTCTGCAAACGGTAAGTGGCTTGGGAATAAACACTGATCTGCAGAACCCAGTGTCTTTTAGTAGGTATAGCACCGTATCTTGCTTGGCCTATTGTAATAATTTCTCTCTATTTTGTTAATTTGTTCTCCTCTGCTTGAAATCTCCAGTCATGATTTTGAGCGAGGCAATATTCTGTTTGAAGTCAGAAGCCTGCATCCCAGCAGTCAAATCTCTGCTCCCAACTGATTGAAGTTAAGATGTTCAAGCCTTGAGGAACAATTGATAAGATCAGGTGTTTATGCTTCAGTCTTGTAAACAGCTTTTATGTAAATACTGTCTTAAGTTCAATAGGGTGTCTTGTCTGTGTAAAATAATACAGGCAAGTCTTATTTTGCATGCCTCTTGTAACTTGGAGAACTGAGGTCAGCAGCTCCATTTTAGCATCTCTGGGCATCTTTACCATTTTGGAGATGGGAAGTGGAAATGCTGAACTGCCCCATGGTAGTCAATTCTCTTTCTATATTTCTTCCATGCTGCGGCCAAAACATATTCATGAAAATTTACTCTCCTTGAGAATTCTAGCCCAGATTGCAAATCTATATATTCTGACAAAGTCTGAAGAAATTTGTACTTTGCCTGCTTCTCTGAGCTGGACAAAACTTTCTGAGATCCACATAGTGTGTCTTCAGGCTATAAGCCAGGGTCAACACCACACTCAGTTCACCTCACCTCGCTGAACTAAAATTGCTTTTAGGATATGTCTTGAGATGTGTTGGCTAGCAATGACAAATATGACTGAACAGTCTCCTGCTGACAGGTCCATTTGTTGAAGATCTGAATTAGTGAGGGATTACATGACAGGCATGGCTCACTTGGTGTTTCTGGGCTTAACTCTGACCAGAAGAGGTGTTTTAAGAAACAGGGCTAAATTAAAGAAAGAAAGAATAAACTTAGTCACCACAGGATTCCAGATTCACCTTCTTTTAGAGACATATGTTTCTTCTTAAGCTTGAACTCTCCTTAATACCAGTGCTTCAGATCTGAAGACGATTTGTGCTGATATCAACAAGAAATTCTGTTATCACGCCAATGAATGTGTCATGGCTGAAATTTAACCTGATGTCTGCTCAACTGTGGGTGATTTTGCATTAGGTTGCATATACTCAGAAGTAAAGCCTTTCTGCTTTGAGATAAAGTTCAGAAAAGATTTCCATTTAAATCAGTACCATTTACCTGAACAAGAGCTATAGGACCAGGTCAGCATAACACAGAGATCTAAGATACAATTTTTATAAAACTGGAACAGAGGAATGTAGTCAATGTCAAATAAGACTAAAAATTATTTCAGTGTTCTGTGTTGATTTCCGTCTTACATTTCATAACAGTCAAAGTCCATTAGTTCTACTGTCCCTCTGGCACTCTGAGACTCAGCTGCCAGAGACAAAAATGTTAAATATCAGCATTCACCAGGACTGGTGGAAAACTCAGGTTGCCCATGGGACCGAACCAGAATTAGTTCTTGCAAGTCTGATCAAACATTTTAATTTTTCCATGAATAACATGTTGGTGAATACACCTTTCATGCTTTCTTATAATAAAATATTTTGCTCATTTTATGTTGGGAAAGAAGAAGCTGTAGTTTTTTTACATTGAATGGCTCAGGTATGAGTAAAGCAGTTGCAATGCTTAGCAAGGGCAAAATCTTCCACTCACTTTCAGTTCCAAAGAAAATGAACAACCCTGTAAAAGGGCTATTGGCTCAAAATCTGTGATTTTTTTTTTTTTCCCCCCTCAGGTATATCTGTTGGCTTGATAGAAATCATCACCTCTTCCCACAGGCTTTGCCTGACTATAATACATAGCAGCACTGGACAGGTCTCACAATGCTTTGCAAGAGAAGGTGGTGTGAACGTTCACCAAGTCAGTGAGAGGAAAAGGCAGGTCTCCTGAGTGCAGGGTCCTTTCATGCTGAGGCTGTCCCCAGCCTACTCCAGCACTGCTCTAAACCACATGATACTTCAGGTGGTGGTCTCCTTACTGACTTTGATCAGAAGCAGACCCTTCTCAGTGGAATCCAGTGGAGGGGCAAAAGCACATTAACTCAAAATATAGAAAATTCCATTTCAGTTTAAGAAAAAGTCCCTTTTTTAAACTGTGAGAGTGGTCAAACACTGGAACAGGTTGTCCAGAGAGGCTGTGGAGTCTCAGTCCTTAGAGACAGTCAAAATCTGACCAGGCATGGCCATGAGCAACCTGCTCTAATTGACCCTCCTTTGAGCAGGGGGGTTGGATGAGAAGATCTCCAGAGGTCCTTGCCAACCTCAGTGTTTCTGTCGTTCATAATCTGTCCCAGGCACTTACCTAACTGAACAAATTCTCCTTATTAATGGTTGTGCATCTGAAGCAGTTTGTTTTCAGTTCTGCTTCCAAGGGAACTGCACGTTTGGGAGAGAGACATTTCATACAACTACTAGGTCCACATGCGATCTCAGGATAATTTAGAATGCAGCACTGACTGTTTAGCAATTAGTATTTTAATGTGTTGACTTTGCTCAGATGAAAACAAAGAGGAACGGATGATTTAAGTCTACTTATATACTCTGAGATGTATACACAGAATTTAGTCTGTGGTTAATCTTGCAAATCTCCCACGTCTGTTGGAATGCGCGCTGTCCCCTCAGCCTGGCTACCTCCTGGCTTCCTGGTGTAAATAACTAGTTTTCTCAATAGTTTCCAAACAAATTTTCTTCCTGTTTAGATACAAGGTCTACATCAACCAAGCAGCTGGAGACTGCATTAATTTTTGATGGTGGACACAAATAGTTCTCACCCTTGGGAGGGAACCAAGTGAAAACCAGCACAGTGCTGGGAGCCCTACTTGATTTTCCTGTGTTACAAGGTAGGGGGAGAGGGAGGAAGAGGAGGAACTGGCCTTCACCCAGTGTAGCCCAGGACCCTGGCTCACTGTGACCATATGCATCCCCCCGCAATACTGGCAGTTGCAGATGGGTTAGATCACGTCCAGGGCTGTGGTTCAGCCCCAGCCAGCAGCTCAGCACCACATGGCCGCTCACTCGCTCCTCTCCCTCCCCCAGTGGAAGACTAAGGTAAAACTCGTGGGTTGGGGTAATAGATAAGGGATAAGGACAGTTTACTAGGAGAGCAAAGGAAGAGGAAAATAACAATAATGATACTTATAAAAGAATATACAAAGCAGGTGATACACCAGGCAATTTGCTCATCACACAAAACTTGCTGCCCAGTTTCCCCGAGCAGTGACCCCTCCTCCCTGGCCAGCCCCTTTGTATACTGAGCATGATGTCATACAGTATGGAATATCCCTTTGGCTAGTTTGGGTCAGCTGTCCTGGCTGTGTCCCGTCCCAGCTTCTTGTGAAAATTAACTCTGTCCCAGCCGAAACCCATGGTATCTCGTTAAATCCTCATTTAAATCCAGCAAAGATGGTGAGTCAGAGTCTTTGTGTTCATGACAGAACTTGACTGTGCTTGAACCAAGAACTGATCTGAACCATTGTTTTTCAAATTGAACCTGAAGTGAAAACTACTTTATCACAAACCCTGGCCTGACTTGTGTATGGGGACCATTTTGAGGAGTACCCATCTTGGCTTGAAAACTTCAGGCTACGCCTGCGCAGTGCAGAGCAGAGCTGAGCAGAGAGGGTCCCAGCTCTGAGGACCAGCCAGGCTCAGCAGCGGGGGCAGAAAGACTGTGAGAGCCAGGAGAAACCAGGCTACGGAGCCTTAGTCCAGTGTCACGTCAATGCACCGCAGCACCTGAGGGAGCATCCTGCCCTGGCACTGAGACATAAAAATGAGCCAGTGTGTGTGGAGCTCTCCTGGGAATGTTTGACAGGCTCTGCACCCAACCAGGCAAACCTGTCCTCAGAGGGGTGCTTCAGTGCTAATCACCCTTACTGTCAAAAATGTTTATTTTTCATCTTTTGCAACCATGATGAACTTCCCACCCTGAAATCACGGTCTGCCTTCTTCTGCTTCACTAAAGAATCGTCTGCTATCAGCAGACTTTTCCCTTTTGATTTGCTTTCAGATAACGCAGATAGATTGAGTGTATCGAGTTTCCCACCACCAGGCATGTTTTATGGATCATTCATTCACTGAGTCATGTAGCTCTTTTGAACTATTCACCATTTTTCAACATCAATTTTAAGTGGGAACACCGGATTTGGACATACTACTGCATTTGTTCATGTCAAGTTACAACAATAACTGGGCTAGCTTGAGTGGCTTAGAGATAAAATACATGCTTTTTCCCTATGTTCATGTTAAGCCTAATCAAACTAATGACCCTGGCTGAAAGAATAAGACTATTACTGCTATTTAATTCACTTATTTTTATTTACCAAAGAAGTTGTTCAGCTTCTAGACACCTGTATAAATAATACTTGAGAAAAAGATAAATGTTCTGGCTTCATTTGTTCTGGCCTAAAAAAGTTCATTCTCCATTGAGAAAAAAATGGGGTTTGGCTTTTGGTTTTTTTGTTTTTCTGGGGTTTTTTTGTTTTGTTTTGGTTTGGTTTTTTGGTTGGTTGGGTTTTTTTACTGCAAATCTGGAAATCTTAATTGGAGAGGCAAGGTCAGGGACATGGGATCTTCCATAGCAACTTTCCCTCTTAGTGCTGCTTGAAGAATTCTCTTTTCAAGTGGAAGGAATTACTGCCCTCAGAGCTTGCTTTCATCCCAAACACCATAGCATCGCACAGGAGAAAGTGTGTGATCCGTTGTGATCAGAGGAAGGAACTGACCCGTTGGGCATCAGAGAGTCACCTCAATTTCTCACGTCGCTGGAGGAAGACCAATTAATGTAGTTATTTCAGTCACTGAGACCTGGAGGGAGACTTATACTGAGACATTCGACTTCAGTTTTCTGTTGCTATAGTGTCTCACGGCGTTTCACACAAACATACCACTCCTGGGGACAGGGAACAGGTCAGCTCTGTTGCTTAGTGTCTAAGAAAGCCAATATTCTGCCATGCAGGTGGTTTCTATTCACTTCTTGCCAAAAAAAAATTAATACATAAAAAACCTTCCTGTGTTGTTTTGTGGTTTGTTTTGCTTCTCCTTTCTGGCAGTGCAGCAAGCCTGTTTCCCCCTATTTTCCATTGTTAGGACTTTTAAAAGAAGTGGGTGGTTGAGGAATTTTGAATAGGGAGCAAGTTTGCGTGCATGTGTGTGTGTGTTACCTATTACAAAATCCCCATCCAGCAACAGTGATGCGTGCCTCCATTCATCAGGTACATCTTGCAGAAGTCAGCTGCAGAGTGGGGAAACAAGTTTTGTCTCTTTGCAGGGCTGTACACCTGCTTCTGCTCAGTGCATTAGTTACATTTCTCCTCCTGTCTGTCTTTCCTACAATATCCCCCTCCTGGTAGCTATTTCACTACCTCTGAGAGGTTAAAAGTAGCAAAATCTATATGATCACCTAGTCTATCACCCTGTCAGGCTAAATTGCTGCCTCCAGAATATCTTCTTGTGTTTTGTCTGTTTGAGGTCTCTCTTGCAACTGCAGGGTAGAGCTGATCATAAGGCCCCAGAGACCAACTTTTTCCCCTTTCATCTATTTCAGAAAATTAATCTGTTCCGAACCAAAAGATGGGTGTGTATAAATACATGTATATATACATATATATGCATATATCTATCTATATATAATGACATTTCAGCTTTCTTGCATTTATTTGCAAAAAGAAAAGAGCCAAAGGCAGAGTGGTTTGTACAGATTTAATTAATAAAACGTATGCCTGACAGAAGTTCACAAAAACATCTGTTATTTCATTTTGAGAAATGCCAAGTCTGCAGTATGAATGGCACCCTGGCCTGCTTCCAACCTGGATAATTGCATTCTTCTACCTGTGATGTTCCTGCCATTTCAATTGGATGCAGCATTTCTTCCACCTTCCTTTGCCAAATCATTCTGTGCTACTGCTGTGTATCCTTAAATGGCTGCCGTGTTTCAATCCAGAGATGGCTTCCTATCTGCTCCCAAGCAGTACCTGAAGCTTTGACAGCTCAAGGGAGGGTTCAGCCTGCCGGAACCCCTGCAGCTGTAAAGGATGTCATTGTCAAATCTTTGCTTTGGGGGTCAGAGGCTGAAAAATTTAGAAGACATGGCGATATGGCCATCTACAGTCAGCCATTCATCTGAGCTGAAAAGTTCACTTTTAGAGATAGTTAGAAACAATGGCCATGCTAATATGCAGTAAGAAGTCTTGACAAAAGACCAGTGCCAGACATGACCAACTGCATGGCCCTGGAGCACGGCTGGATGGGGCCTCGCTGGCCTTGCAGACGGGCAGAAGCACCTCGTGGACCTGCAGCAGGCCATGGGCAGGCTTGTCTACTGCAAGGTTTTCCATCAGGTGTCTTCCAGCAGGAGCAGGGTGAAACTGAGACAATTGCACGACGGGTTTTTCCAGGTTCATGCAGGGCAAAAGTTGACATGTGGGCATAAGTGGGTTTTGTTGCAGTTGTTGAAAAGATTCAGACTTGAAAAGCAAATGAGCAAATAAAAGCATAAAAGGCCTGAAATCTTCCTCATACCTCTCTGATGTTAAGGTTCCTGTCTCCTAGTGGGCTGGTTCTGGAGCCTGTGGGCACTCAGTTCTTCACATAGCACACAGGCATTATGCATCCAAAATGGCACACATGCTCTTTCCTGGTAATGGTTTTGAGATACAAAGTGTTGGAAACAAAGAAAAACTGTCTGCAGAAAAGCCTGGATATTCCTCAGCCTTAACCTTTCACAGTGGCTTTAGTTTGTGTATGGTAAATAGAAAAAAAAAAAAAGGATTTGGTAGCATTTCACTAATTTTTGCTGGAAGTTTCCATTTTATGGAAATTCTTGGGGGAAAATATTAACTGTTAGCTTAAAAAGTGAATGTGGTAAGGAACATTTCCCACAAAAATCATTTTAAAAAGCACCCATAGGTCTCTTTTCGAAAGGAGGCTTAACTTGGAATTCCCTAGGCTCAAATGCCACAGCTCAGCCATGATTCCCAGAGATTTCTGATTCTGATGGCTCCGAACAAGAAACTTTTAGGAGTTCTGTTGACCCCCAGCTTTCAATAGCTCCCATAGCAAGGTTATTTCAGAGCTGAAGACCATGGAAGCCCTGGAATGTCCTTCTCCTGCTGCACAGACGCTCAGGCTCACCAGCACCTTTAAAGCAGTGGTTGCATGGCGGATGGTTGCACAGAGCCCCAAGCTGCACAGCTAATAACCCACCTCCTGCTGCAGGGAGCCTGCTTCAGGCCATTGTCTTTCCAGCTAGCTTGTGTATTGCATTTTACACAACCATAATGGTGGAGCTGCTCTGCAGCACACATCCTGCACAGACATGAGCTTCATGAGGTGAAACCTGAAATCTGCTCAGGGCTTGCTGGAAATCTGTTGGAGCTGCCTTTTCTCACACAAACCTACTCTGTCAAAAATTCTGACCAGTTTTCTTTGACTTTCCATAGGGCTGAGAGACAGTATGCACTGCCAGAGCAAGGTCAGTCAGCTCCTCTTAAAGCCCTGGGTAACTCCATTGAAGTCTCCGGGCTTGCCTCTGCTCTTCCACCAGAAACATTGGAACAGAGGTGGGCTCTTTCAAAGTCTTTTTAGTCAATTTAAACTCAGGAAGTAGAAGAAAGACAACTGTATTCACTGCATTCCTACAGCTTACAAAAATGCATAAGTTGGAAATATCAGTGTTTGAAGTGAGACTGCTAATCACAAAATTATATTCCCCATGAAGCAGGGATATTTTTGAAAAGTGACTTTGTTTATTTCAAAACTTTGTTCCACCTCAAAGAGAAAAAAACCCCAATTGATCTTGTTATTTCTCAGAATGTGACATATATCTATTCCATTGTTATTCTCTATAGCACACAATTTTATTTATTTATTAAAAAGGTACTCTAGTGGTCTTTCCTCTTCTAACTGGTTATTGGAATGGAGTAAAATGTGATAGGGGTCTTCTATGTAGATTCCTTTTAGATTCCCAACTTCAAAACCAGAAACATTAATGATAGCAAAGTGGCTCCTAATCAGTCACTAAGCAGCATTTATTAATAGACAAACTGTGGGAAAGGTAAACTTTAGAAAAGTTAAGTACCTGCAAAAGGAGGGCAGCTAGCAAACAGTAAAAAATCCAATTTCACAGTGAAGTGACAAGTCACTTAAATGACATGAAATTGATTTTTTTCCCCTCTGGAGTTGTGCATTGTTTTTTCTGACATACGTAATACGGTCCTGAAAGTGTATTTTGTTTTGGTTTTAACTATTTCTTTTTTTTTTTTTTCACGTGGATTGTCTTTATTCCATAGTTTTCTACCTGAGTTATCAAGTGGGTGACCTCAATATTAACAGTGATGCTCTTTCTTCAGAGCTTTGTGAGCTACTGGACTTTTCCTGTGTATACACATATACACATACATAGCACTTTCCAGAAATGAAAGATATCATGTCCAAAGCACTTGAGTGACTTGGGCTGTCTTTTCACAGACAGGCATGCACAGGCACAAAGTCTTCTGCCTCTGCTCTGCATTGGTCTGAGAAGACCCACATAGCTGTGTCAGCAGAGCTTTATCACAGCTGGTACCCAGGCAGGCTGCTGATAGCTGTTTTGGCATCTCTGCTCAGCACTGCCGTGGGCAGTATAAACAGGTTCTGAATTCCCAAGATCTGTCAAAAATGAGATTTAGATTCATAGCCAGCCAAATCTTAAAGACATTTCTCCCTTTAAACATCTCTCCAGATCTTTTTTCAACCCTGTCTTTATAGTGTGCTCTCACTGACTTTCCACCTGTATAGTGTTTGCACAGGAAAAGAAAGTGTGGGTTTCTAATGTGAAAATTTTGCAAAATTCTTTCTGGTTTCGTTCATCATAAATGAGAAAGACAATAAAAATTGCCATCTCCCCTGTAAAGCTGTGTTCTAGGTAAGCTAGGTGCTTTGGATACAGAGAAATGGCAGATGTAATGAGACAGAAGTACTTTTTTGTCCTTTGATACTCTGTTTACCAACACACACTTCCTCCTCAAAATCTTTTGTAACTTGAGTAAGGAATAAGGAGAGTCAATGTGAATGTGCTTGAAATAAAAGCTTCTCACTGAACACCTGAAGTAAGTGCAAAGGTACACAAAGTTTGTTTAGCTTGCAGCGGAGAGGGAACATTTGGAAATAACCCTCTAAGACAGCAAATACAGTTTGGTTTACATTTTACCTCCCTCCCTATGTGTAAATGTGAACATTATAATGGTCGTTTTGCTTTGCTATTATCAATGGCAACATGGCCAGTTGGGCACTATCCTTTCCAGAACTAGCTGTTCTTTTATGAAGGTGGCTGTTTTCTCCCTCTTCTATGCACACTGGCATGTTGCAGCGAGTCCTGAAACACGCCTGCTCACCCGCCTGCCGCTGCACTGCAAAAATCCCTGTGCCCGGGTGTATGAAGGACCAGTGCTGCAGAAGTAGAAACTGTCACATGCAATAGTTCCGGTGAAGCATGAGGTAAGGTTAAATGGCTTGAACAGCTCAAATCTAGCTATACAGCCAAGAGCAGATCCCAGGTAGTCTTATGCGTGGCTGTAGATGCACGCTCAGGGATGCAATAACTTAACACTTCAAAATGCCGGCTATATAAATGAATACATGCTAAAAAGATAAAATCTATCTGGAAATGTTCATTCGATGAACAAGAGTCGTATTTTCTCACTGCCTAGTAAAGAAGGAGAAATAACTGCAGATGACTGCTTTTCTTTGCTGTCCTGTTGAAGGAGGCATTAGCCTGGTGGTTCCCTTCTGTCAGCTCCCAGCATTGCTTCCTGCATGCTTTCTCTCCCAGTAAACCACTTCTCCATGAGTTCCGGCTGGTGCCAGTCCAGTGCAGACGGGGGATGGCTGTACGAATGCTATCTGCCCTCCCAGTAACCTTACCCCTGCTGCTCAGACCCTCCCTGGCCTTCAGTTTTGCCCAGCACCTTGGAAATGAGAATGCCACCTGGGGCACCCGGGGCAGCTCCCGCCCCACCGGAGGGAAGAGGGTGACCTGCACACAGGTTTTTGCCCACGTGTTCACTTACGGGGTCTCCATTACTGCCCCATCACGTGAGTTACAGCATCAAACTCCTCCAGCCCCTGGATTGTGCATTTCCTGTTTAGGCTATGTATTAACTTTGATGTTTTGCTGGGACTATGAAATTATTACCCTTGCAGTTTCTAATCAAATACACTATAGATTATAAAATGAGCGTTGAAGCTAAGATAGTATTTTCTCTTAATCATTCACACTTCCCAGTACTTAAAGGTAATGCACATCATTTTCAGGAACATATTTTCTCTATTCCTACCAATCTGTTAACAAATATTTGCTGCAAATAGTTCAACCAGTAGAAGAACAAAGACTCTTGTGAACCATTTTAGGTGAGGCTTTAGTGCAAGAGGTGCACTACATAAATACCTTCTTTGTGGGGTAAAAATTATTATTGGATAGCGTTGTGGAGAAATGCTGGCTGGGGGAGTCACCATTCGCGGTATTTGGTGTTACATCATGGCTGGGTCAGTGACCTTTTCACCTTGGCTGGGAATCCACTGAGAAACAGCTGTGGTGTTTTTTCTCTTGAAATGCAAAAAGGAAATTCCTTGCCTTAATGTCTAGCATTGTTAGCATCACTGTAGTAAACTACTAGGGGATTTTGTAGAACACTTGGTGTTGTTTTTTAACTGCAAAATGCTGATTTGTTTGTCATTTATAGAGGTTACCCCAGGGTGAGCCAACACAGTTTAGTCTTGAGTTACTTTGGTCCTTGAGCCTATAAAAATGTTGCAGACCTTTAAAACCGCAATGGGAAACAGATTACACAGAGACATATTTTACTCCCAGACGCTAAAGAGGTTTGGGCAGAGGCAACTGATCACGGTATTTGGATACTGCAATTTTTCTGTTCTCATGCTAACTCTGATAAAACATTTGCTGAAGTCAATCACTGATATACCAGGGAAATACCTACTATTTTCCAAGTAACAAAGTTACAATGCCAGAGATTGAGAGGTCAAAATGTAGAATGGAAGAAATGTGAAATAGCAGTAAAGTCTCCATGGTGGGACTGGAGACATCCAGAGATTTAAAGGAATTAAGAAATCATGTGACTGAACTTCTAGCAATAACATCTGCAATGGGTAGATTATCATAATGTTCAGTGATAAGCATCTTTGCTCTGCCGAAGTCTAAAAGCTTTTCAGAATTTACTCCAATGACAGAAATAGGTTATGGCATGTAATTTGAAAAATCCTAACCAAGACTTTACTGAAATCAGCAATTATCCTAGAGACATGAATGGCAATGTATATTTTATTTGTCACACTGAATAAAAAGATCAGGTCTGTGTTGCTCCTTACCCCACTCATGCAAAGACCCTGTTGCCACCTGGCCATTCCTTTTTGGGAATACCCACCTGGAGCAGTACCTGAACTCTTGAGAGACAGAAGCAAAGGCTAGTGTGTACAGCCAGAGAGCCTGGAGGGGAGCGTGGGGTAGCGGAGCAGTGCTGGGAGCTGGAGCTTGCTTTGGGATTGCCTCCCCTCTCACCTCATAGACTAAGCAAGTGAGCTGTAGGATGGACTGCTTACTCTGGGAGAGACAAAACCGTTTTATCACTTCTCACTTAGGCAAATCAAAATTGCAGAAATACAGAGAAACTTCAGTTGCATGTCTCAGAAGGGAGCGAGCCCAGGTCGACCCATAAAATGCAAGTGATCGGCAGCTTCATTTCCTCTCTCACCACTCTGCCCCTTGCTTATCACCACGTAGGGCTCTGCGTCCTGTTTCTGCATCTCTACCATTGGTCTCTAAGTTTCTGTGTGCCCACAATCCCTCTTTGCAATATAAAACCTGAGTCTCTTTCAGTTTCATACTGCCACATTCACGACAGTCCTGTGGACTTTGTAGCTGTGAGAGTGACATCCTTCCCGGCGATCCTGTGTGAGGTTGTTTCCAGAGCCAGCAGTCTCTCTCCCACTGGGACACAAAGATCTTTCCCCCTGCTTTGAGGAACAGGGTGGGAAAATTCTCATCCCTGTGAGAAAATCAGCACCAGGGTCTAAATCTCCATGGGCTGAAGCAAGACAAGGTTTGCCAAGGTATCACAGTTGCTTAACTTGTACTGACTGTTGTTTCTCTTTTCACTCTACCTTCAGGCAAAATGTCGCTGCACTAAGTTAGTGTGTCTGTGGCAGTGCATGGGGTACTTCTGCTAATTCAGACTATTTCAAAGAAACTGTGAAATAGGGACAGAATTCCTGCTTTTCAAGAAAGAAAAGAGCCTCACTAGGAAAGCTCTTACAAAACAACTAACACAGTAAGGAGATAAGATTTGGAAGTGACGTAGATGAGATAGTCCAAGTGAGACAAGTCTGTGAGGAACTTCTACTGGAGCAGAGAGAGCTAGGTGGCTTGATAGTAGATTAAATTCCTTGCAGACAAAGGCAAATTAATGCATGTTGGAAGGAAAAATCAGAATGACATATTTCTTGGCTCTAAATTAATCACAACCATACAGTAAAAAAGTGTCACAGCAGACATCTTAGCCAAACCATCTGCTCTGTGTGGAGCAAAAGTGTTGGCAAACTGATAGAATGTAGCAGGAAAAGGATAGAAAACAATATTGAAAAGAATATATTATAATTATATAAACCAGTGACATGTCCTCTCTGTTCCTTCCTGGTCACACAGCTTGAAAATAATATTGCAGAAATACTAAGGGTCCAGAAAAATATATCACAAAAATGGTTAGAGGAATAGAAGTGGGATTTTTTTTTTACATAAGGAGAGTGTGGAAAGTGTAGAGATGCTTAGATTAGAGAGGAAAAAGAAGTGACAGCATGACAGAAGTGTACAAAATAATTAATGCTGTAAGGAAGATTTCCTTTCCTGCAAAACAAAAGCATGGGGACATGAAACTGAATAACAAGACACTTACAACCAATAAAATAACCCCATTTATATAATATACAATGGGTGAGTTAGACATCCACATGAGTAATGGGAGTGGAAAGATTTTGTTGGACAAGAAAAGAAATAGAAAAGAGCTTACATCTGTGTGATTTGAGGCATAAATAAAATGACAGTGTCAAGGAGCAATTTACCCCTATGGGCATGTTATAATCTTAATATCCTTTACGAACAATTTTTCTCAGAAGAATTTAGGCACGCTTTGAAGCCGGGTACCATAATGAATAGGCCACATCAGTTCCCACACTGAAGGCAGCTGTGTTCCCACTGCATGCTGCGGTGGGGAACAGCAAGATCTGCACCATATATAAACAATGTAATGAAGGCACTGAAAGAAGCTGAGGTACCAAGGTGCTGTACCTAGGATTCCCATGGCAGAAACACCTGTGGATGTGCATGGTGAGTCCAGTGCTGGACTCAATGTCTAGAGGCATTGGCTGTACTGTGCTGGTCCTCTTTGGGGCAATAACTGATAGGCTATCCATGCAGCATGGGCAGTAGGTTCAGTCTCCAAGATTTTCAGCTCTATGGTGGCCTGTGGTCTGACTAGGCATCCAAAAGCCTAGAGAAAAACGTAATTTCTGAATGGAAAAGGGAGCCACATCTGGAAAAGCTGGATGCATAGTAGCCTTATCTAGACTTGGCTGCACAGAGAGTTGTGTGGGCTGAAGTACTCTACTGAGAACAGACATCTGTGGAGATGCATCCTCAGAGTTTTCTAAGTGAGTAAGGACAAAAATTTCTAGCAGATGTAGTGCAGCAAGTAATTGTTCAAGATCACTTTACCATGTCTGACGTCCTTATATAAACTACACACATTTGTTTATATTAAAAACCTAGAAGCATTTCTTGATGACGTGCTGGTGGAGTAATTTTGCCCAATAACTGGAGATAATGTCTATCTTTTGTCTTGCTCCAGACAGGAAGTTAAACAGTTGCTTGTCAATCTTATCATCTCCTTTTCTGACGTATGGTTATATGTTAATTGGAACTGCCTGGAATTTTTTTCCCCCAAACAAAATGATATTTTGGGAAATGTTTCCATAAAACTTCTGTCTGGAACATTTATAACATGCCAAATCAAATGCTTTCTACCCGAGTTCTCCAGAGTATTGCTATGGTCTACAGGAGACCAAATCCAAGTCCTTGATCTGCCTGAGATGTAGCATTTCATTCTAACTCCAGTCTAAATCAAGGTGTATCTCCTGCATCCCCAGTAGCCTACAGTGCCACAGAATGCCTGTGCATACAGTTGGCAGTTTCATTTTCTCTCCAGTATGGAAACCATATTTCAAAAATTATAAATTTTGCTAAAGAAATAGAACAATAGTTCTATGGGCACTCTGAACTATCTGTCGCAATTTACTGCATATCTGAAGAGTTATCTTGAACTTCTTCCTGTCTGGTCTACTCAATTTGCCACCTGGCAGAACTCTTTTCCAAAAAGTTGGCCTTTTACAAGAGAAACTCATGAGTCAGTTGTTCAGCCTCTTGGACAAGCAAGCCCAGAGATGCCTAGATGTGGTAGTGGTGATGCAGCTACTGAATTCGCAAGGGTTCATAAAATGGTTGAGGTTGGAAGGGAACTTTGGAGATCATCTAGTCCAACTACCATGCTAAAGCAGAGCCACTGAAAGCAGGTTGCCCAGGACCATGTTAAGAATCTTTTGTAGACCCTGTTGCAATAGGACAAGGGGTAATGGTTTTAAACTGAAAGAGGNTCCTAGCTCTCCCAGCCTCCCTTGGTATATCAGATGCTCCAGTCCCTTAACCATCTGAGTGGTCTTTAGCTGAACTTGCTTCAGTAGCTCCATGTCTCTCTCATCTGGGGAGCCCAGCACCCAACACACTATTCCAGGGATGTCTCACCAGCGCTGAGCAGCAGGGAAAGATCCTCTACGTCAACCTGGTGGCAATCCTTCTCCTAATGCAGTCCAGGATGCTGTCAGTCTTTGCTGCATGGGTGCATTGGTGGCTAGTGGGCAACTTGTCCACCAGAATCTTCCATGGCCTTTTCTGCACAGCTGCTTTCCAGCTNGGACCACCTTAGAGTAACCTTTTTTCTTCTGTTAAAATAGAATTTCCTGCCTCTTGTCTTGTCACTGGGCANCAGTGTGTACTGGTATAGGGGGTTATTCTTCCTCAGGTGCAGGACTTTGCACTTGCCCTTGTTGAGCCTCATGAAGTTCCTCTCAGCCCATTTCTTCAGCCTGTCAAGGTCTCTCTGGATGGCAGCACAGCCCTCAGGTATATCAGCTACTCCTTCGTTTTCTTGTAGCTGTACTGGTGTCCGTGGTGCTTCTCAAAAGGCCAGGAGGTAAAGGTGAGGAAAGGAGGCTTTTCAGGGACTGATCAAGCAGGCCAAGACCTAAGCCTTACCTTTCTGAATCTAAGGGTGAAATTTTGGCAATACCAAAATCAGATATGGTTTTACCACTGTCTCCTACTAGGCCAGGGTTTTAGATTTTCTTTTCAAAACTATGCTTGCTTTTTTGCTTTTATCACACGTGTCTTACAGTCTTTTTGTTTGACAGTTGGAGAGATTACATTAATCTCCTAGGAAAGGACACTGGGTCAAATCCCCGTCATTGCTGGGCATCTTTGGCTGTAGTACTGTTCAGCTCAATGGCTTTCTTCCAGGGCTTTGCCTACCCATTATAATTTTCATGGAGGATCTGTGGAATCATTGTCATTCCCATTTAGGTTACCCATACATTTCTAGGATGCAGGTGAACCACTTAATGGAAACATCTTCTGTCTCCTAACAACAAAAGATTTCCTGGCTTGAAAAAAAGAGGTTTCTTCATCAATAGCAAAGCAGACCATTGCTGCTACAGTGCCTGCTTTCACGTATGCTTTAATGAATTTGTTTAGATTGCGGTCGATGAATAAGTTTCCTGCAAAGCAGAGAGAGCACCAAATTAAAACTTTACTTTGTGAAATGATTCTCCAAAATGTTTAGCTCTCTCCAGACTCCTTTGGCTATCAAACAATCTGGGCAAAAGCTTTGCCTGAAATCAAGGAGAGCTGGAGTTCTTACCTCTGTCACTCTCTCCCTCTCTCTGTCTACACACAAAAGAACAAAGTTTAATAGATAGCATATGCTGTTAGCTGAGCCTTTGTTCCTGCCCCAGCAGAGTCAATGCATTGCCAAGTCTCACTGAGTTTCAGTGTGTCTCCTCATTTCTGGCTTGAGTTTCCTACAATCTGAGGCAGTCTCACATAAAACTCTGAAGATTCACAGTGCATTTAAATGGAAAATTTGAACCATCACTCAGAGTGTGCATTTTTCAAATCTCACTCCTTTCAGTGACCAAAACTTGGCAGGTTCGCATACAGTCTGATAAGGATGGATTGAGTCTCCTCCCTGTCTCCGTACAAACCCCTAAGCAACTGGAAAGTGACAAGTCTCACGAAATTAATGAGTAAGCTGTAGAATTCTCAGCTTCTGTTTTTTATTGTTGTTGTTTCTGTTTTGTTTTGTTGTTTCGGTTTTTTGGGGGTTTTGTTTGTTTGTTTGTTTGTTTTTTAAAAAAACAAACTACACCAATATTTCAGTATTGAAGACATTAGACCTGCTGTCAAGCTTAGGATACTAAAAAGATGTCTAGTCTGTGGTCTCAGAAAGATCTTAGGTATGTGGAAAGATATGGTGCCTTTCCCTCAATGGGTGGGTAACTCTTTAACCTGCCTCCTCCAGGGGAATTTCCCAGGTGAAAAATTGTCTGATTCTTCTATATTTGGCCTGTTACAATTTGTTATTCTGTCTCTTTCTTTTTGAAAAGTCCTTTCCTTTGATTCTCTCTGATTAATTGTTGAAGAATTACACAGGCTTTTAGCTTTTTGCCTCTTACTAAAGGTCAGATTGATTAAGTCATAGTGTACTATAAAACTTCATGAAATACTGTGAAAATGTGGAGACTAGAGATTGTAACCTGGGATGGGCTGAACCTGAAAATCTCACAGTCTGCTTTTTATCTCTTCAGTGTAAAGGAGGAGCATTTGTAACATCGTGGTTTGCTGATGAGCTTTTTTTATATCAGATATTTCCTACCTGGTGGAGAACAATGCTGCATAGTACATGCTGTTTGTAAAGTCTTTTCAAGACAAGCTGAGAAATATTTTGCCTTGAATCTGATTAATGGAATGTATTTGAAAAACCTCCAAGAAACCTTTATCATTGTGAACTGTAGCTGGCATGTCAAATGGGTGTGAACTTACACACAGACATGTCTAATGGCTAGGGAAATGCCCTGCTAGACTAGCAGGATTTTGCAGTCTAATGTATTAAATACCTAAATGATCTTGAAATAATGTTAAGGAAACACAGTTGACAGAAGCTGAGAAAAGAAGAGAGATTCAAGGCTGGTGTTGGTATTTCGTCCCCAAGACATCACATTGCTCTGTGAAGAATAACAAAAATGCTAATGAATCTGCATCATGGACCACAGGGCAGCCTTGCCTAAGGTGTTAGTTCCATGCCTAGGAAAAAAAAAAAAAAAAAAAAAAGAGATCTAAAAATAAAGTTGGGTTTTGCTGCTATTTCCTCCCTACAAAAAGAAAATTAGACTTGTGGCATCAATGCAGGTAGCCTCAGTAAATCAAATTTCTTTCTGTCTGTGAACCAGAATGCCACTGGCACAAGATCCCCTTGGGTGTGACCCTCTCTGGACACCTGCTTTTGGGAGCAATGCTAAGTTCTGAGATTTCCTGCAGAGCAAGGATCAGAGCTTTGGTCCTTGGTGGATACAGTCAAGCCCAGCATTGTTATTGTGGCATAAGAATGATTCATTGCATTTGTGCCACAGTGAGCACGTGTGGGGAAACCTAATAAATATCCCTATTCAGCCAAGATAATGGGGAGACTTAAATTAGTTGGCACTTGGATCAAAGCTCATTAGCCTTGCATCTAACACTTGACAACCAGAGATAATATCAGAAAGGGGGTTTTCTTATGCCATTTTCTGCATGTGTTGCAGTGATTGTTCATGTGTAATGAGATCATATCTTAGCAAAGAATGAGAAATAGCATTTTTGCGGTTGTCAAGACCTATCTGAACATAAAGTTTATTTAAACACGTTTTTTTGCTATGAGCTCATATTAAATCTCAGCAAGTTTATCCATCTCTAATTTAGTTATATGGTCATTACATGGAAAATCCACTTCAGATAAAGCAAAGCATTTTCATCCTCTAGTTACACAAGTATCAGGTCACAGCAATTATGTGCAAATGTCAGATACCTACTACGCCACTGCAGGGTTAACTTGTACATGTTATGCACAAATAATGAGGAGCTTACTCTGCACAACAATGCAGTGAATGTGACATTGCATCAGCAGGATGAAGGAGCTGGACAAGCCTAGCGACTGAGCTGAGCCTCTACAAAGTGTTTGACAGAGTGCTCCCAGTCTGAGAAATATCTCAAATGACTTCTTCCCTGCAGATGGCCTTCACAGGCAGAAAAACAACAGCACAACACAGTATCTGGAGTAAACCTCCTGCAGTGTGTTTGACTGTCCTTACCCCCCGGAGCTTCAATCCTTTTCTGTGTATTCCCAGCCCACCTCCTGTGAGAGGATGGAGTAAATGAGCCACACCTGCTACAGCATTTTGGCCATCTAGCCTTTCCTTTCCATCCCTGCAGCCAAACCACTCACACACACCTAATCACTTTCCTCTTCAGCTACTGCAGTCTTCCTCATCGGACTGCTTTCTCCCTTGACTGGGCTGTCAGGACATTGCTGCCAAAGCCATCTTTCTTACACTGGCTGTGGCATTTGCCTCTCAATTTTGGCCTTTTTCCTCAGTGCTCCCTAAAGAGGCCTAATGCCCTAGTCCTGAGGATCTTCTGCCATGCAGCTCCTCTTGCGAAATCTAACCTAGTTTCTCTACCCTGTTATTTCCACTCAGTCATGCTGGCTACCTCCCTTGTTCCACAAAGGCCTCCATCCCCTCTTTCTCTGTCCTTACCAAAGCTGTTCCTACAGCCACCTCCTTCTGGAACTTTTGGCATTCACAGGAGTGAAGAAAAACAATGAAAAGAGCCATCCATATGCCTTGCTATTGCTAGTCTTGTTATTGTCACCTTTGTGCTTTCTCTTTCTAGTCTACCTGCCTGTGACCTTCCCTTGCTGCATATATGCTAGACATATTCATTTGTCTGAGGAGATAGACGATATGGTCCAATCCGCTGTGTTCACTGGCCAAAAGTCCCACAGGAGAATTCCTGTCATACAGCAATATTCTCCTATGGTACAGACAAGCATTTTGGTTGTGGTGAGACATGACATGCAGGAGGTTTATTTTAAACCATTATAGTAGAGTCATGCTAGCTGAAACCCCAAAGGAAATGGTATAACAGGCAAATTTAAAGCAAATCATATTTTGCTAATAACAGTGGATCAGAAAATATCTTCATTTGTATCCACAGAAATTAATCCTGACTTTTTATTTATTTATTTATTTTCCTGGAGCAGTTTGAAAAAAGAAATGTGGTCACATAAGTATTGCCATCCGCATCCACCATGTCAGTATGTTGAACTCCAGAAAGGATGGGTCTTTGACAGAATAATTTGACAGTGCAAATGCCAACTGACCACTAGTAAAATCAGTATGATCACAATTCTATTGTTATTTGTCTCTGCAACCCTGTTTAGAAAAAAGCACAAGCTGTGCCAGGCAGAAAGCAAGGGAATAGTGAGCTGCAGTCTGCAGCCACAGCGAAAGCCGGTGTTCTCACTACCCTGACCGTAATCAAGGCCATCAATCACCTCTCCAATGTGTTCTTCCTGGCTCCAGCCACATCCATATTTACCAGATCAATCAAAATCTGCCTTTGTTTCCTTTCTCCCCCCCTCAGTGGCTTGAAGAAAACAAAACAAAAAAGCAGCCAAAATCTCATAATTTATAAGATATATTCTTATTCACTCCATAAGATGAGATCACTCTGGAAGAGTTGTTCCAGTCTCCTGGATGAAGATCCCAAGAAAGACATGGGCTCAGGCCCTTCACGATTCAGTCCATACATTCGTTGCTGTAAAATGCATCTATTTCACCAATTTTCTCTGTGTGTGTGTGTCCATGCCATAGAAAAGGCTCACACAGCACAGCATTTACACAGTACCCACATCACAGTCTTACCAGTGACCTCACAGAGGCAGGGAAATGAGCTTATTCCTGTTTGAACATGCAGGCACCTACCTTAGGTGTGTGATCTCTCTCATCTCTCTTACGGTCAGTGTGCCTAATCCACAGGCCTGTCTATAACTTGATACAGAAAAACAGCTTAAGGAAATGAAGAGAACTCTAGAGCAAGAAGCACATGAAGTCATGTTTTAGTCATGGCACCCCTTCCATGAATGCCATGATCACACAAGGGCTGAAATTCAGTGGACATGCTGTAAAAAAAGGTAGTTGTGAGCTGGAAGGCAGACAGTTTCCCTCCCTAGAGAGGAATGGACCGCCATGGGGAGGGGGTAATAACACAGCCTTTCTCAAGTCCTCCTTCCCTTTCCAACATCAGTCTTACATGAACTCAGCAAAGCTCCTAGATCCTCGCTTAAATAGAGGGCCACAAAACCCAAGTCTGTTGTCTGCAGGACCACCATCAGCATCCTGACAGGGCCAGACTTCTTGGAAGCATCTTGAGCATAAAACTCAGCCCTTACCTGGTCCACACACTCTTAAGAGTTTCTCTGCATTTGAGACCTCTTATTCATGGCCACAAAATATTTGCAGCAACATAAAAATCATATTGCTATAATATTTTTCATCTGTAAAGTCATATTTAAATTGTTTTCAGCCTTTAATTATATACATCGAAACTAATTTTCCATCTCAGATCCTTCATGCTTCTCAAACCAGCCCTGCTACTTTATGTTGTCTCTTCCTAACCCATCATTTTTGGTATCTGACCATTTTCTGTGTGGCCTTGGGTAAGCCACTCCTTCTTTGTGTGAATTTGTTTCTGCATCTCTAAGTTAGACTAATAATATTTATCAGCTTCACTGTGGTTCATTTTCACAGAGCACTGCGGAGATGTAAAGGACTATGGAAAAATTAAATGCCACTGCCTTTACACAAGGTGTATTTTTCAAATTCTGTCAGCAAGGCTGATTTTCAAGGGACTCTCAGAACGGAACTTAAACTTTTTCAAATGCCTTCAGATTATTTCTATTTTTGTGCAACACATATTTTTTTCCATTAGCAGTAAGTTCTAAAACAGAGCTATTCACTTGTTGGTAGTTGGCAGGAGCTCAGCATTCCAATGTAAAGTGATCTTTTTTAGTCTGCCAATAATGCAATATTAACAAATTTGTCTTGATATTTATCTGTTGTTATGTCTGTTGTCAGACTGTAAGGAGAAAACAAAACTTGGAACACTGCAGCAACTATTGTTTTAAGATATCTGATACGGCACTCAACACTTCCCTTCAGGAATTACCCGTTTTGAGGCAATGCAGAATGATATCATGTGAGAAGTTCCCTTGCATGTTTTCCATCACTGGCCATTTCAAGATGCACCTTCTTTCATGGTCCCAAGAGCTCAGATTTCATTTCTGCTAGTTGGAAACTGAGCCTTGTCATGTCATTTCTGGTAGGTTTAACATAAAATGCAGGACCAGCTGAAACAGCTGGGAAGAAATCCATATCACATCCAATATTTAAATTTTCACAGTAAGAATATTTGGCGTTTGTCTTCTAATACTCACAGTATCAAGCCTCCACATATCTGTGCTGGATGAAAAGCATGAAGAATGGCATGGTTTGTCAAACATCATGCTTAGCACTAAGAGGGACCCCAAACAGAGGTGTGAGTGGCCAGTAAGGTCTTATGTTAAGATAAAATGGAGCTGAGCAAAATTAGCCTTGAATTTGCACTGTCAAAACTCAGGCAACTCATCTGAGCAAAAGCTCCTGCAATACTTTTCTCAATTTTAAGTTAGATAGCAACCTATACTTGTTCTAAAACTGCAAACTAGCCATTACCAGCCTGATAATTGAGAGCCAAGATCTTATCCAAGGTAAGTGAAAACCAGGCTTATTTGAAAGCGGTGGCTTTACAGAAAATTCTTGAACTAGGATTTCAGAATTCAATATTCTTCTCAAATACTCAACTCCTCTCTGCAAGAGTAACTACAGCTCTCTTTCTTGCCCTCTTATTTTACTGCCAGGTATTTTTTGGGGGCAGGATCCTGCATGGCTTCCAAAAACAAAGTGCAAAGAAAAGCACACAAAAGGAAAGGGTGACAGAGCATCAATTTATTAGTTACAACTTGATCAGATCAGTGGGCTGGAATTGAAAGGAAATGGTGATTTTTATCCAGATTGATGACTATTTTTATTGTAATATTGATGATCGGCAGAGACTTAGTAATCATTGTAACAGATGTGGTCTCCCTAACGCTGCACATAGGAGTCCTCCTGCCTAAGAGGGAATAGTAATTATCCACTGTTTTTCAAAACCTCCAGTCTGCAATTGAGTTGTCACAGTCTCCCAGACACTGCTCCAGGCACTGCAGATGGTACCAGCTGACACACTTGGGGCATATCATTATGAGCATGTGTAAACCACATGATTTTGACTACTTTCCTGATACCTAATGCATGACAGCGTGTCAAAGAGAGATGCCTTTCAGGAGGAAATATGGGCTCCATGGAGTTGCAATATGATTGAGGAGAATGTTCAAGTGAGGACACATCTGAAAGAAATTGCTAGCATGAGTTACAGCAGGGAACAATCAGCTTCTGTAACGAAACGCTTGTTTCCAGCCTGAAGTATCCAAATTGTTTTTATATGAGGCCCAAGTCAATGCCATCGAAGGCCTTTTCTGTTTATTTTTAAGGCTTCATCTATTGGATTTGCTGAAGAACATTGCTTAAGCTGAGAGTGAATGCATTATCAAATACATCTAGCAGCCCATTATTAATGATTTGTGTGCCAGGGGAATAACAGGTATGTGCAGCTAATAAAAAGAAAACAATTGCAAATGTTCGCTTGGAATTTACAACACTTTTGTTTTTAGATAATTCAGTTTGAGGCAATTGGTTTCCTAAGTCTGATGGTAACATAAATCACAGCTTGAAGCTCACTGCAAGTAAAATTAAGTCAGCCTAGTGAGAAATAGGAAATACAATGAGTGTGATAGCATACAATCTTTTAGAAAAACATCTACAAAGTAATTGATGGTAGTTAGAAATTAACATTTGGTGCTGAATCTCTGACAGCAGTCACACAAGTCTGTATAAAGAGGAGCTGAATGCAAAAATGATTCCATAATGATTTCACCTTCCTGTCTACAAATTATTTGTAAGCCATATCAAATTTAGCCTTTTTTTTTCTTTAAATTATTCACACTACTTTTAGCAAATTGTTTTTTCTATGCCAACTTTGTATGAATGGTTCACTGCAAAAGAAAAAAAAGATATCAAGAATGTGAAAAATATGCTGTGTTGCTTATTTGTATTATGAGTTGTTTGGAGAAGTAATTGCTTGACAAAAGCATATAAGCAGTTTCTGTGAAAACTGGGTCCAGATCCTGACATTACTGTGATTGAAATAATTTGCAAATAAACTAGGCATTTTGAAGTTTCTGTGAGCTGAAGGATTCAAGTGGAAGCAACGAGCAAAGGTGTTTCAGTTCTGCATATACTTGATTGACATGCAATGTCTTGCAAACCCTTGAAGTGTACGAGATTTGAAGTATTGCTTGTAACTATTTCAATTCATAAGGTTTCAGAGCTTAAAAGAGAAAATGAAAGTGAACTTGAAAAGATGAGGACCTTGGCCAAGTTAGCCAACACTTCTGTGTCCCACTGGTTGCTTTTCTGTTTTTATCCTGTATTTTCATTCCTGTTTAGCCCAGAGTCAGTGTGACTAATACATTCCTTTGATATCCATGCCATCTACATAAGCAAATGCATGGCCTACTAGAATTTCACAAAAATTCAAGAAGCCTCGTAAGAAGTACTATAAAAGACACTGGGCCACATTTTAGCTTGGTTTACAGTCTAGCTAATCCTGTATAAATTAAAGTGATTTCCGGTATATAAAATCTGTGTTGGATTAGTTTGTCATACAAATTGGCTAGAAAAAGGATGGGGGTAGTAAATTAGTATAACTGGCATAAGCATGAATTTGGCACTGTATAACTGAGAAAACTAAGACAGATGAAGGGCCTCTTTGATTAGATTTGACCCTTTTTTTNTCTCTGAGTCAACGAACCTGCTCAGGACCAGGGTCCAGGTCTCCAGTCAGTCAGGAGGTCATGCATTGGACTCCTGGGCACAGGAGAGGGTGGACTGATCACCTTTCCTGTTTGATCCCAAACAATAAATTGTGTCAGGCAGCCATTTCACAGTAGAATGCTCTTTAAATGAGGCCCGTATGCTGGGATGAAGATCAAATAAGATTGTTTTCCACTTTTTAGTCGCTATCTCAAAATGAGACTGAAATTTCCTGGAGATGTGAAACAGATCTCCGAAAAAATTTACCAGGTTTTTTTTGTTGTTATGTAGCTTGGCACATGCTAATCATGCACTCTGATCTTACTGTCCTTAGTCATATCACTTACAGGTTTACCATGTCCAAAGTCCTTGCTGTTCTTTAACATCTCTCATTTGTTGACTCAAGCTTTGATGATTTGGGTTAAAAAGGATCAAGATCCAAATTATTTCCAATTCCAAGATTGTTAAGGCACTATTTTTTTTCAAAAGTACCACACTGGTTTGCACACTGTATTATAAAACCTTGTATCTGAGCCACTCTGAATTTTTATTCACTGTCCATATTGAAATCGAGATCTGAAGTTTCCCTGCTTTGAGGTCTGATTTTACAAAAAAAACCCAAACAAACCCCAAAACTAAAATCAGGATTCTTCACCTCATGTAGCAAGTCATACCTAGAATTAAAAAAAAAAAAAAAAAAATCTTTTAATTCTTACCTAATATGATAAGCATTCATACTGATGTGAAAAGAGGTTATGCAAGACCTCCATGTGAAGTTGTAGTGGGAATTTTATTTAGTCCAAAGTGAATTACTCAAGCTGATAGAAGGGGTTTGGCTCAGCCAGGCTTTGCATGTGATAGATCACCATGAGACTCTTAATGAGCACAAGTTCCCAAATCTCAGCTTCAGTCTCCAGTGATAGTCCATCTCTTTCAAAAGATGAAGAATAAACAATATTTCCATACTGTTCATGTGGAAAAAAATCTAGCACTTTAATCCATGTGTGTGCCTATTTTGAATCCTAATATGTACACCACTTTTAAATTACTTTGCTTCTAGGCAAATCATTTATCCATGTCTGTACATCTGGATAAGCCTATCTTTCCATAGGCCTGTGAGGATACACATGTATATAACTTGTTCCTGCGCTACCTACCTGTTCCTTCACACTCAGGCAAGACAATGTCTTGAAATGCAGAATGATAAGTAATGGTACAGTTTTATATGAAATGTGAATTTTCAGTTCTTTATTTTATTCTGTCAGGCAGTCTTGTCATATCAACATCACAGCAGGAGAGCCAGAGACTGTGGTGTCCATTTTGCAGCTTTTTGTGGTAAACTTAAATCTCAATGTGATGCTGAAGTCACTTTGCACTTCAGGTAGGAATTTAAACTTGGTTTTTATTATCCTTTTGTTCACATTGCATATTCTACGATCGTAGGAGGTCTGTCACAGAAACACTGTTGTAATCAGACAGTGCTGAAAGACTTTTTCCTGAAAGCAGTAATTTAGCAACGAGCTCTTTTCGCTTGAAGTAAACAACAAGGTACAGCACAATCTTCACCGAGTTTCGATGGGATAACAAGCTGGGGGGGTAGGAACTCCCAAGCCAGAAGCTCAGCTCCTCAGAGGTCTTCCCACCAAGAGATATGAATAAATCAGACAGATTCACAGAATTAGAAGAGTCAGAAGGAGAGAGAGCAGGAAAAAAATCTGTTGGAAATGAGCCTGACATCTTCAGTCAAAACAGAAAACACTTCCCAGAAAGTGCATTGTCAGCAATACAACACTGTCAAATAAGAACAGGCTTCTGCTCAGAAGGAAAAGGGAAACTTTTGTAAGCCGACTAGGTGTCAGTTTAGATATTTTGTTATCTGTCTCGGTTGAGGTAGCTGAGTGACGAAGAGGTCAGGGTGTGAAGGCACTCGGACCATAGTGATGCTTCAGACAGATTTATGCACCTAATACAGCGTCGAAGTTCAGGACAACAGCAAGAAATTCAGCCCTTGTACACTCCCAAACTGCCAAACCCTGACTTCTTATGCAGTCACTGAGAAAAGCAAGTCTTTTCTAGGAAAGAAAAAGAAAGTCTTTTTTCTGTCACTCTCTGGAAAACAGAGTGGCTGCATTTTGGAAAGTTTATATTAATTTTCTTTGGGATTTAGTATTAGTTGTGCAAGTGTTTAAATTAATCCTGAGATGGGTTTTCAGGAGGCACTTGTGCAGGGTCCAGGTAAAGATCTCATGATTGGGCTCACAGTGCATAGAGGAAAAAGTTGTTTGGGCAAGAATGGTGTTTTGTCTTTTAGCAAGCTGCTTGGTCACTCTATCCCATGTTCTTGTTTTAAGGAAGAATAAATTTTCTGTCTCATGACTGAATATTGCTTTTAGGACCTGCTGAGCTTTTCTAGGACATGTGATACATGTTGAAGAGGGAACCAAAACACATGAGATATTTCTGGTTAAAAGTACCTCACTACCAATTTTTGGATTTCACGTCAGTCCATTTCAAGTGTTCTGTGCTGACGTAATGAGCCTACCTTGTGTCCTGCATTTGATAGCATGCTACAAACGAGTTCCTGAGACGTGAGACTTACTGGAAATCAATCTTCTCATGTTTGGATTGTGCCATCTTGGTTTAATCTAAGACATGCTTTGCTCAAAATGAAAAATTAAAAGCCTCTTTTGGGATGCATTTTTACCTGCAGAGAAGCAGGTTTAGCCATTGCTCCGCGAAGGAGGAAGGGCCTGTGTTTCAATACACAGCATTCACTCACAGGGAAATAGTTTCTCTTATAACTTATTTCCCCTCTGTTTTGCAGCCGGGGTGGGGGGAAGATGAGTGAGCGTCTGGGGAGCAATGGCTGGGGACATACTCACAGAAGCTGTAGGCTGGCTTGCAGGAAGAGCAGAGAGCATTCTTTGCTCTCCTCCTGCTTCCCTGCCAGCCAGCGTTGCTTAGCAGAAAGCTAGGGATTGAAGCCTGAGAGGACTTGCTGAAAGCACAGCTCCCACCTCATCTCCTCTCCCAGGCCATGGATGGTCTTGGCCTGTTGAGAAAGAAGGTTTCTCTGTTCAAGGGGCTCTGGGGAGCTGAAATAAAGTTGCCTGAGAAATGGTCAGTGCTTTGCAGTGCCTAGTGGGACACTTTTTATAAAGTGGCTACTTTAATGAGCACCCCCAGGATTTCTTTGCTCCATTAATGCCCACTTAATGGATTAGTTAATTCAGAACAACCCGAGGGGACAGAACAGGCTGGGAACTGTAACTTTGTAGTACACAAGACTAGAGTATCTTGAAGGCTCAGCGCAGGGATATGGCTAGATTGTGGGAACAGACACATGAACAGGGTGTAGGGGTAAAGAGACGGCAAGAACAGAGCATCAGAATGACCCCCATTAACTGCCAGTGTGTGAGCTTTTATCCCATGGTGAAAGATAGATATTCGCAAGTTGCTTATCTTTCAGTCAAAGAGAAGTATGCCTCCCTCGCGTTTGAGGAGTAAGAGCTGGAACACAAGCAGTACAGTGGGACAGCATATACACTGTAAGTTCACCTTCTAATTCATCCTGCAATGTCTCATTCATGTGCCCACACCTCGTGTTTTTACCAAAGGCCCTTCAGCTTGTTCTAGCTCCTCTGTTTCAATTCCTGCTAGTGTTAAAGAGCTGTTTCCCGCATTAAAGGCTCAATTTCTGTAGAGCTTCACTGCTGTAGCCCTCAGCAGTGTCAGCTGGGAGCCAGCTCCAGCAAGACCAGCAGGTGCCATTTTGAGACCTTGGTGGGAATGGCCAGCAGACAGGTTTAATAATTTCGAATTTTATAATCTTTCTCTTTTTATTAAGTATTTCCTTTTCCTCTTTTATAGCTTTCCCCTATTGATTTATTTCTTCTTTACTTAAGGAAGAAAATGAAGAATCCTTACTCTTCATGCCCTGATGGAAAACCTTAGAGCAACCATCTACTGAACTTACTCTTGCAGACCAGACAAGACTCCTTAGCATATTGCCATGAGTGTTGAAACTGCCATGCTCTGATTAGATAGTATCTAATTGCTTAGGTGGCACCCAAAATCCAATTGCCCTTAGAAATATAATACTGTAAATCATTAACATAACAACAGAATACAAAACCATATCTCTTTGAATAGTTTTCAGGCTCTGCCAACTGAAAGAGGGACCATATCACATTTTTATCATCTATTCCCAAATCTAACTACCAGCTGTAGCTGAAAGTTTGTTTAGATACCAAACAATATTTTATTTTCTACAAGAGATTGAATAAGCAAAAAGTAATGGAAAAGGGAAATCACAGGTGATCTGGCCAATCCACCTGGATCCAATTGCATCTAATCAATCGGTTTGGGTGGAAGTTGCTGAGTTATGGGCATTTGGTATGAGACAACTAATGTCCTTTAGGTAGACTCGAGTTCTGACTCTGGGGACAGAGATCTGTTAAAGTAAGATCTGACATTTTGCCCTGAAAGTGTAAAGGAGTTTTTGAGAATCCAAATGCTTTAACGTGAAATGTTCTCAGCTTCCTGAGAACAGATGGGTCTCACTAAGAACAGAGCCAAAGCAGGCTGCCAGTGTAACTCATCTTTTTTTAATACACAGCCAGGTAACTTTTCATTTTCCTTTTGCTCACTAAGTTTTCTGTCAACCAGCATGGTTTCTGCAGTTGCTTGGTGTGGCTATAGAAGTTGGAGTGACTAAGAGTAACTGAATAAGCCTTACCAATTTTCTAATTTATAGACAATGTCCTTTTGAACATGTGAAGTCCATCAGGAGTCAAAGAGAAGCCCAAGAAATGTTTGCAGTGAAATGGCTTTCATTGCTGAATGCACAATTTCTTGCTCAGACTCAGTCCTTACCAGCTGCAATTTGGGGAGTCAGGAGAAGAGCATGTCCCCAGGAGTAAAGGAGAGCAGAGCTTCTGCTGGCTGCCCTTTGCCTTTTCCACCACAATCACAGTGAAATACAAGAGGTGAGACAAACTGCTTCACTAAGTATGTAGCTCTAATAAAACCTCTACCCAGGGCACTGAACGCAACAGCATACAGTGCTGAGTGAAACTTAAAAGGTTTTCTTGTACAGCTTGACTGCTTTTCTGATGTGCAGCCAAATTGTAAGTATCTCTTGAGCATACAGAATAGGCTGGAAATTGTGTGCACACAATTCGACTTCTGTAAGGCTTCTACCTTCTGTTGCAAATGGAAACATTACAGTAATATCCTTGTGATGGTGTGTCTGGGTTTCCAATTTCAGTCATAGCCAGTTTTAAGAAAAAGATAACTAAGATCAGTTTATTTTTTAACCCGTCTCCCTCCCACTCCCTACCTCTGAAGAATTTGCTTGGAGCTTTGTGAAAATCATCATTGCTTTTAAGGTTGTTCCAGTCATTCCACTCCTAGGGAATAAGATACTTTAGCATAGGCCAGACTCCATTCTTGCTGGAGTTCATGGTCTGTCTGCCATAACTGCTGACGACTGGGTCTCCTTGCTGCGTGTTGGCTATTCACACAAGACAGAGTACTCTCTTCCTGCCTTTTGAAGGCTTTTCAGGCAGCCTGATCTGTAGCCTTGCTACATCTCAGCTTTCTGATACATTATTTTAGCAAATATTCTTTCAGTGCTCTGGTAAGGAGCTTTAAATTCCTCAAGGCTGTTCATCCCATCTGCGGTCGCACATCCTCCTTCTGTGACCCAAACCCAGCTCCCATTTCTGCCCACTGGCTGCTGCTCCCCACAGCAGCTGGAAGTTACTGGCCCCTCGCACCCATCCAACAAGCTGATAGCATTAGGTCATCCCTCAACATTTCAGCCCCTGCGAGCTGGATGAGCACAAGCCTGCTAGGTGCAGCATGCACATAGGTGTGACTGCAGGCAGAGCTGATGCCTGCAGCCTGGTCGGCTGCTCCGAGCAGGGGAGGAGAAAGGGAGACCCAAGGTCTGCTGCCCCACAAGCACGGCCCGTGCTGCCCAAGGAGGGGCCTGGATTAGAGTCTTGGCCCCTGATCAAACACTTTGCATGTGTGGGCTTGCACAGGGGAGGGGAGCATTTAAATAACACACAAATTAACGCTTCTCCAGTTTCTGTCTTATTAATATTCTTTCACATAGAAACTGAAGAGGAGAATAAACTGTATTCAAATAGTTGCAAAGCCAGCCCTTTTATGAGTGCTAGTCCCTCTCTGTGCAGTGCTCTCAGAGTTCCTTATCTCACATCCTCTCCATAACTTTCACTGCCCAGGCTCACCACTACCATTTTTCATACTCTGTGGAGCAGTTATAACCTTTAATAATTACAGCTACTTGAGTGTTTTTCACTAAGGCAAACAGAAAGCAAGGATGGCAGCTCACCAGCAATCTGTGTGAAAAGATTCTGTATACTGTGCAAAACACATTAGACAGCTTAGAGCTACAGTTGAGAGAGAAATTTCCTTTATATTGGGGAACACTTTCATCCTCATGAAATGTACATAATCCGAGATGATTTCTATACATGACAGCTCCAAATATTTGCAAATACAGACACATGCATTTCATAAGCTTAGAAACATTCCTACTGCACTTGTCATCAAAGCAGTCCTGGGTAACCATGTTGCAGAAAAGCTCCAGTGGGGCTGACTGATATCTCAACCTTCTTCATAACTGAGTGCACACAAATTTGGGGATATTCTCCCCAGGCAGTTCAGTTTTCATTCAGTAACTGTGTACGCAATTGGTATCATTTAACATATATAAACTGAATGTTGATCATGTCTATTCATGACAGGTAGACCCTGCTAACCTGTGTACAGAGGCAGCCTGGACAAGAAGTGCAAGCAAAAGCATGTCCATGCACAGAGTTTGAAGGATGCTAGAGGACTGTTTATGTTATACAGTTTCAGAGTCACGCTCATCCTCTCTAAGGATTTCTTTGCCATTTGCTTTCAAAATAGAGTTACTCCTCTTCTCCTGTTTCAGCCCTTAAATATTGAGGAAAGCCTATAGAAAGACAAAATATAAAATATCCTTCACAATACAGATGAGAGTGAAGCTGTGCCTAGCAGGGCAAGCCTTATGTCCTGCACATACTGCATGGGCAGGGCACACAGCAATCACTGGAATTAATATAAACCTACATTGTTCTGCTGGGGCATTAGAGTAAATTGGGTTTCTACCCATTTATATCCTGAGGATCTGGGCTACTTATTTCATGCTGTATTTTTATTGTATTTAGCGTAATATTGCTCCAAAATGTGCAGTTAATTACACAACTTCCTGTTTAAAATTCCATAGTAACTATTCTCCTGCCAGAAGTGGATTGCTTTTAATAGGATTGTGTCCCTTTTTGGCAATATGTGGTTATGTATACTCCATTCCCATCTTTATTATTCACATTCTGTATCAAGAGAATACAAGCTCATGGGGTGAAATTCAGCCTGTGATAAAGCCGGTGGCAGGCCTCCCAGGCATTCAGGAAGACTATGTTCCCATCAGGGTTTTTGCATTCCCACCACACCCTTCTGCTTGTCAAGCTAATGAAGAATCTCCGCTAATTGCACTGGAGGGGAAAGCCTGGTCTGTCTATAACTAAAACACACATCATTTTTCCTGAAAAGGAAGCAGGTCTGACTATATCCTTCGAATCTTGAGGTCTCTCCTGCACTTTTAACCTCTGGTGGTAGACATGCAGCATCCATCAGGAGATGCCTCCCTCCAGGACAGCTCTGGAGCAACCAGCAACCCCCTATCCACCACTGCCTAAACACATAGCAGGTGAACAGAGCACCTCCCGAGGAATATGTGAGGGATGCAGGTCTGGCATCACGGAATTCACCATCACCTTGGTTTTCTGTTCCCATCTGCTCTTATGTTGAAGAGTTCCCTTTTGACACGGGGGTAACCCTGCCTGTGGGTGTAATCTAGCAGCCCTGCAGATTCAAAATATGCCTCAAATAATTTTTCTCCAGGGTTAATATTCTTTATTGTCTTATCGCTTTAATGTACTTTTATTGGGAATTTCAAGTGCTTTTATGGCAAGCATAGTCAGTACCATGTGTAAGACTAAACTCAGACTTATTTCTTTGTGAAATGTAACATTCATAAATATAGAAAGACAAGCACATACATGCATATATATATACACACACATATATGTTTTTATACAATACAAGACAATGTATTCTATTTATCATAGAAACCTAATACAATAAGATTATAATATTTAAGTGTAGCTGATTTACTGGCACAAATATATTCTGTGCTAAGAAATTTTTCTGTTCATACTCTGGACTTCATTCTGGAAAATATTGCTTGAAAAATTCACTACCAGGGTAAAACATTTGCTACAGAACTTTTTCACAAGCAAATTTTTGCAGCCTTATGACACCAATCATGCAAATTCATGATACCTTTCCTGTGAAGGGTTTTTGCACAAAAAAGGAAAAAAAGGAAGGGGCATTTCTATGTATTTGCAATTAAAACATTTTATGCAATATATTTGATATGCCATACTGGAGATGGGTTCTTCGACAGGGCGTATGCAGCTTCTCCTTCATAACTGATACTACTAGTCAAACAGCAAGATATCTTCTGTGTGACCCATTAGGGGAGGATACACTATGAAGCCTGAAGATATAAAATAAAAGTAAGGTCAGGAAGGAAATGTTCAGTAGCAGTCAATGTAGCTGCCACAACTTTTGACTCACCTGCTACTGACTACTGTGAAAAGGAAAATGAAGCCTCATAACTCCTGTTCTCCGTGGAGATCAACAGTTATCTTGCCTACTCTGAGCCATGAGGAGTTATGTGGGAGTATGAGCGAAAACCCTAACAAACCCACAGCACCTATCTCTCCTACTCCGAGTGCAACAGAACGAGCAGTGGCATTGCAGAGGGGAAAAGCCACCTCCCCGCCATGCATTTGTGTGGGAGAGGAGGTGGCAAGGACTGGCCATTACTAGGCAAAGCTTGACGTGTTTACACTGAAACCTTCAACATACTGCTCATTCCATTATAAGCGGATCAAAGCAAAGGGCATTATTATATATTTGTGTAGCCCCAACAGTGTGTTAGGCACTTAATTTGCCATCTGAGGCTGTTCCTTTTGCTGTGATATTTCAAGCAGGGATTCCCATTCATCACGCCGATCCCATTCTGGGGCTGGAGCACAAGGTCAGCTGTCATTGGCTGTGTCACGCTCAAAGGCTGCAGTGCTCTGGTAATTAAGACTGTTAGATGGGAGGGCCTCTTTTCCTGCTATTTGATGTAGAGTAGGTGCAGCTGAAAGATTTATAGTTTTAATTCAAATACGGGACTTGTCTTTGACAACTTAATTGTGTTTGCAGAGAAGTTCTGGACCCTTTCTCTTGCCAAGTCATTACAGAAAGGCCTCACATCTTGGATCTACCAGGAAGCTGTTTGGATTAAAGAAATAACTAAAGGGACTCTGCAGTAGTGCTGATAGAAGCAGTAAACATTTGCTTGTCCTTCTCCTGCTTGTAGTAAATAAGTTGCTTAAGATACTACATTTTCATACTTAAGTAGGTACATGTTTTCCTAACTTTTTTTGCTGTGTCTATTTTCATCTCTATAAGCAGAATTTTCCTTTTTTATGACAGTCTTATTAAAATCGATTAATGAGGCTGGTAAAATGAAAGGCTAGACTGAACAGGATACCAAAACCAGGTACTTATTCCTTTAATAAAAATGTGACCATAAATAATAAAATATGGTTAAATTCTATGAACAAAATTGCTTTTACATTTGTTTTGTTGTATAACACATTGCAACACTTTGCAATTATCACAAAGATTTTCCCTGTACCCACGTAGTAGGCACTAAATGTCAGGACTGCAAGGAAAATTACGTAAAATTCAGGAGTCATTCAAGGCACCCAGCCAGTACACACAGATTTCTCGGCGATGGATATGCAGTGTTTGAGCTCACGCTGATGGCCTTGATCATCAGTGCTGGCTTTTGCCAGCAGCTGCTGGCAGAGGCAGACTGTTACACTCTGTGTGGACAGAGGGAGGAAGATGATGTGCTTTTTCTTGGCAGATGATGGAGTAATTCCCAATAGGGAGGTGGGAAATTCCCAGCACCCATGAGCACCTGGCTCCTGTGCCTGGCTCTGGGAGATGTGATGGACGGTCAGATGGGTGGAGACAACACACCTTGCACATCCTTTGGTTCACTTGCTCGGGCATGGGTTCTGCAGAAACACCACAGGTTTGGGATCTGGGACCTCGCTCCAGCTCTGTTTGGTATATAACCCCGAAGCCCTTCATACAAATCAGCCCTTTTACAGCAAGGAAACTCAGCTTGTCCAATTTTTTTTTTTTTTTTAAAAAAAAGCTTCCTACCTTCCTTATGCTGAGCGATGTAAGGGAACCAAGCTAGGCTGCTCTATTTATGTGGCTCTCATTATGGAGCATCGGAGAGCTTTACAACCATTCTGTAATCATCCTCGTAAAAGGAGCTGAAGCACAGAAACTTAAAGAGTGGCATTTGAAAAGGCATTTCAGCCTCTAAAGTGGCTGATAGTTTCCTGATAAGATTATCCAGAAGTCCCTAGCTAGGCATTTTTCTCAGCATAGATGAGTATCTTCAAGTTCATAAAAGCCTTCAGACCATTGCTGTCTGGCCCAGAGTCTTGTGAGAGGCAAAACAAGGAATTTAACCCCAATCTCATGATATCCAGCATTTTCTCCACATACGCAACACTCTGCCAGTGAGGGCACAGGGGTGTGCTCCCTCGCAGCTCCTCTCCAAAAGGGAAGCAGAGGAGGTGCGAGGGATGCACACACCGTTGGGAGGAAGCACAACTGCTACCAGTGGGACTGTCTCTGCAGGGGGATCAAGGGAGGAGAGGACACGTCACCTCCCCAGGACATCCATCTCCTGCTGCATGTGGGTGATGCTGCTTCCCCTCCCACCCCAGCAGCCCAGCGGCTGTGGAGAGCAAAAGGCCCTGTTTAAAACACCAGGAAGGAAGGACAGGCAGGCATTGGGCACAGCCATCTGAAATAATTAAAAGATTTTACACTTTAAAAGTTTTACAGTGGAGGGGAGAGGAGACTGTTGTTGGTTGGGTTTTTTTTAGCCTGGTTTCCTGGTGAGCACCAGGGCTGTGCCAGCTGGCTCCCACCATGGGATATTGCCTGAGACCCCAACCCACAGCCATCCCCCATGCTGCAGGGCCTTCCCAAGGGCTGCTCCCCTCCTGCTCCAGGGCAGCCCTCATCCCAGGCAGCGTGGAGCCATCAGGTTTGGGTTTCCTAAGCATCATCTAGGTCTCGAATGAGGGTTATGACCTCTCAGGTAGAGGCAGACAAAAGCAAGCCGACCAAAGAGAGCAGCACAAGGGTCCGGGTCCTTGGCCTCTTCACCCAGGGGCCATAGCGCAGCAGTAGGCACCATTCCTGGGGTTAGTGGAACTGCAAGAGCAAAAGACCCATTTGTGATACCAGGAATGGGACTTCCCACCCCAGCAGATGAAAGTTGTCCCTCATGTCTACCAGTACTGCAAAAAACTACCCCTTGTAGGCTATGCTACCAATAAATCTCATCACTTTTACCAGATGGTGGTACCAACTTCTTCACACATGTTATAACCTAGATTCAGGCAACATATCGATGGGACAAGAGAGGTCTTTCAGTCACAAAGTGTTTTTTTCCTCACATTCAAGCATGTACTTGCCTGGCTGCCATGTCACCTCTGCAGGATGCAGCCTGAGGAGAAGATTCATCCATCTTTTG
>VXBL01001765.1:288339-301933 GCA_013400195.1 Aramus guarauna
AAAAAAAAAAAAGCAACTCTTAATTTACAGGCCTCCCTGCTCAGTATGATCTGGAGCCAAGGCCGCCCAGCAGTGTTTACATCAGACAAAAACACCAGATCTACATTTGTGTGGGGTTTTTTTACGTCAGAATGTCTTTTTAATTTATACACCCATGGATCTTACTCACCTCCCAGCTGTGTCCAAAATCCAACTTTCCTATGCATTTGCTTAGTGTTCCTAACAACCTGGCAGCACGCGCTAATTGTATACACATGGTTATAGGATATGGCTTTACAAAGGAGGGATTTTTACAGCCCTCGTTTTAGTGTGCCTCATCGTGCCATTTAATGGTAGAGCAGAGCCGGCATGACACCACGTGTCGATGCTCCTGCTTCAGAGAGCGCTGCGGAAGCAAGCAGTAGCCGTCCAAGAAAAGATTTGGCCCAGGTGTTTAAAATGGACTCAAGTTCCTTTAATGAGACAACGCTGACAGACCAAGAAGTGTATTACCAGTGTAAAGGAGAAAAATGTCTGTGGGAGATGAAAGTTTTCATGGTTTTGAAATTTTTCTGATTAGGCTGATTTGTGCTTGGTGCAGTACAAAAGGAGAGCTGGAAAGGCAACTTTTCACCACCTCTGAAAACCTGAACAATTTTTCTCCAAATACCTGAAAATAGATTTAGGACCTTAGCATTAGCCATCAAGCTTTGTAAATGCTGGCCAATAATAATGACAGATTTTCCCAGCTGCATCTTAAATCCGTTGCTTCTTGTTATAACCTCATTAAGTGAGAAACATAATAGATATTCCTTTAGCACATCCCTTTGTGTTTCTGTAGTCAGTTGTCATCTATCTGTTATTCTCCACTTCATTTATTGTACGTGTTACCCTCTCCTGAGCACTAGAGGAGGCCCCAGACAATTCTAGCACTGCAGATGTGTGATTTTGGCAGGACCACTCAGTTGCTGTTCCTCAGAAATAATCCTGCCTCACTCGGCGCAGGGATGAAATGTTCCAGCAGATCCTTTCTAATTAGCTGCGAATGGTGAAGGGACAAGTCCTTCCCCAGTGTTGCCATTGCACTGCCAGATCCTGCTCTCTGGAAGGTGATGTGAAAGCCCGTGTTGACCAAAATGATACCGAATCATATGCAAATAATTCAGAGAGTGTTTTTGAAGATGAATAAAATTTCAGATGATTGTTACGCATCTTGCTCTTTAGCAGGGTAAACCAGCCTGTGCTGAGCTCTGAGCTGCCATGACAAGGCTATTACCAGCTTCGAACCAGTTAATTTAAAGCCACCTCAAACTCTCTGCACTGTCCCTCTCTTCCTGTCTAGGTAACCTTTGAGGACACACTCTCACACTCTCCTTGTCTCAGTTTTTATCAAATGCATGCCTGAAAGTGCCACAGCATATTAACAAACCTTCAAAGATGTTTAGCTGGATTCTTTAACGATCAAAGTACTCGGAGCCCTGGGATGGTTGCAAACAGCAGTTAACTATGGGCTAAATGTGTGAACATTTCGGATGATAATGTGTGCAGAGTGTCACAGCATGTCCATCCTTGTATATCTTTCTGGATTTCCCATGTGCTTTAAATCAGGCCAGCCATTTGCAGCTTGGAAGAATACAAAAAGAATGTGTCAGAAGACAAAATGAAAGGGTATAACAATGCTGCAGACAAGAATATATATCTACTGGAGTACTTCTTAAGCAAGTCTGACTTTTATTTGTATGGACAGCCTATTTCTTTTTTGGAGATATGGCAGTTCTCACATTACAGAGCACTATCATTTAAAATACAATTTTGATTAATATCACTCAAAAATTAAACATTGAGATAGTTCAGTTCCTTCCAAGGAGGAAATTCAAATCCACTGGGGAAGTCACAGACAACATGTGTAAACTCTTTTGCGGATGGAAAATGATGAAACATCCCAGAGCATCATTATTCCTCACTACTTCCTGAAATCTGTTCCTCAAATCCCCCAAACTAACAACCCAGTGGATTTATAATTTACCAAGAGGTCCATGGGTTTCTCAGACCATTCACCCAGCTTTGTGAGGAAGTGAGGGATTACGTGGAACTGCACAAGCAGGTCAGCCAAGGTTCATGTCTTGGCTTAACTGTAAGTTGATGGTGACATTTTCCAGATATTTATGGAGAGTTCATCTTGGGAGATGCTCGTTTTATAGAAACAAGGTGAAATTTCCTGAAGCAGGTATTTTCCAGTGCTACGTGCATCCTTGCAGAGTAGCAAACACTTCCATCTCACCAGCTTTTTCAAAGACACTTGAAACACGAAGGCATGACACCATGCTCTGAGAAAGCTGAGACGTGCTCCTTGTCCCCATCCATGCTGCGTCTCCAGCCACCATTCACATAGGCATTTTGTAGTAGACAGGTTCCCAAAATGATGCAAGAAGGAGGTGGAAGTGTAGTTCCTTCCACTCCACACCAGGAAACTGTGGGGGTCTTTGCTAGCAGGGGATGGACAACACCTCTGTAGAGTCAACAATGAGGCAGGGGAGCCCAAAGGCTCAACACATTCATTAAGGGAGGTCTGTGTCTCCAAGGCAGGCTGGCGCCATTCCTCCTAAAGCTCTGGAAAGCATTGATAACTGCCTTCTGCCATGAAATAGTGTCACTGTAAATTTTAAGGTTGATATCAGCAGCACTGCAGGCAGGAGACTGCTTAAAAGCAAATTATATTCTTCCAACTCTAAATCTCTTGCTACTCTTTAAAATGCCAGATGATCAGTTTATGCAACTGTCTAATTGTTCTTGATAAAAAGCCAGAGGTGTGCATGTTGCTTTACAGATAATTTTAAAAGGACAGGTCTGCACCATAGATGGCTTCCAATCTGAATCAGACACGACACAGCAAGGGATGGGGATGACCCAGTTGTGAGTGAGGACTGGAGAAGGTGAAGACTGGAAGAGTGAGACATCGTTCAAGACCCTTCTTGCATACACTGGTTGTGTCCCTTCTCAGGAGACGTTTTGACTAGAAGTTTAAATGGAGATGATTTTAAGCAGATCAATGCTCTATGGACATGAACTAGTTCGGCACTAGTTGGAAAATGATGGTCACAGTTGTTGCAGATGCTTGATTTTGATGCATTCAGATATAATATTTGTTGAAAGATAGGAACAGTTTTCCCTTGAAGAATATGTTATTGCTGCTTGCTACAGCTGTTCATAAGTGTTTCCAAAAATGATAACCACTCTTGCCAGCCCTCACTCTGCTATCATTCTGTTTTATAATGTTTAGAAAAATAGTGTAGGCAGATTTTCAGATTATCATTGCACCATTTCCCTATAGTCTGCACCTACAGAGGATCTGCATCTCTTATCTGTTGGGCAACAGTACGTTCTTTGAGGGAGCTCTACAGATTTTTGGTACACCTGGTAGCACGGTGGGGTGCAGACTCAATTGACACTATAGGTTATACTCTGCAATATATAGCAAGAGATGGCTGTTTGGATTTCTATTGCAATATTATATCTCTGTAATCTGAATGTAAAATCTACTCAGTGACTGATGCTGAAAGGAGCTCATTCTTGTAGATCTGTATAGAACAAGGAAGATTTTTATACCTGTTTTGAGTAAGATATTTTCTGTTTGTTCCCACCACCTTGCCTAAGATTATCTTTCACTTAGCAATACTCAAAGTGATAGCAAATGACTGAGGTTACCATTCTGCACAGTAAGCTCCAGAATATAGAGGAGGGAATGCTACTCTATGACACTAAACATGTTAGCTATTCTAAGATGGACATGCCTGCAGCAGGACTGTACCCTTTCTCTCTTTAGGACAACTTTTAATTTTATTTTATTTTTTTTCCTTTTCACATGCATTTGGTCATCTGGTGCCCACACAACTTTATAACTTTGATAAAAGGAGCCAAATATTTTAATTTTTAATATAATTCTCTGGAGAGAGAAGTAAAGGACTTGAATTATTCTGACCATAGCCCATTGTTGTATCGCTGTCACTTCAACCAGTCATGAAGCTCAATTATTTTGCCTCAACAAAAATATAGTTTGCCAGGCATAGTTCTCTGTGTATAAAATAGAAAGCACAAATCTCATTACCTGTAAACGAGATTTGTGCATCTACCTGCCATACAGAGATTTGGAAAATGTATTCCCGTAGGCCTCTGCCCAGGGAGCTCAGTTGTGTTGCTGGTTTTAAAATTGATGTCAAGGCAGGAAAATAAATTTTAAAATGTGGATGTTAGCATTGGGGTGCACAAACCCTGAATCAGGACAACAGTATTTCAGAAAATAAAAAAATCGATTAACAAAAGGAGTTTGTACAAGAATGTCATTGGCTTAAGTTACATTATCTGTTTAATTGAATCAGTTCCGCTGAAACCTTTTTAAAATCTGGAAATCACTATCATAAATTCTTTACTGTAGCTAGGACAGTATAACCATAACAGATTCTGGATCCTTTTCCTAACACTCCTTTTCTTTTCCTTTCTCCTTTTTGGTCAAAAAAGTAGAAACAGCATCTCTGAGCCATTCTCCGCTGCGTTACCTACACTGAGAAAGAGGAATGCCTCCCCCCACCTTTTCCACCCACATGCATTCACCATACGGATGTTTTCTGTTTTCTCTCCTGAAAAGGTAGCACACTGGATGAAAGCACCACCGGAACAGGATCTGGCCAGCGGGCCACTAGCCAGAATATACTGTAGTGCCACTGTAAAGGTCTGTGAGCCACTCGGGCACCCAGCACTTTGCAAAGGCTGTGGCTGTGAAACGTGAACGGTGTGCCTGCATTTCGCGTGCCGCGGTGCAGTACCTTAGCTTCCTTTATAGTACTTACATCCTGGCTCCTCTCTTGCACAGATTCAGCATCATGTTACACTACCAACCAGCTCTAAATAGTCTGCAGAATCGAAGTGCAATGATTTCAGTGCACAGTGCGTCTGGGAGAATACAGCATTATCCCATTCCCCAATTGTTCCATCTCTGAGTGCTAATATCCTAAGACACAGGGTCTATCCATAGAGGGTAAGGTGGGAATCTCTGAGGGAGTTAATTACTACAGTGATGGAGCTCTGAGCAGGGCGGATGTGCTCAAGGTGTCTGTTTAACAGTGGATCCTGCCTGTCAACACAAGGATCATGCACCGTGGGGATCCTGCACCAGTGACAGGGGGTGGGAATCCCTTGGAGGCAATTCATACCGATGTCTCAGACACAGAGATCTGCACCTGAGCTGGGATCATTAGGGAATCTAACTAGGGGGAATCTGGTCTTTAGAGTCAGTGGAAATCTGGAAAGTACAATCGATGGAGTCTCAAGTGCTTGTCATCTTGTCTAAACTGAATCAGGATAATTTTAACTTCCCTAAATTCAGGAATATGATTAGCTAGGAGTATAGAGTTTTAGTATCAAATGAGCCAGGAGGAAGATGTTTCCAGCCTTAATAATGGTGGAGAAGCAATAAAAGAAATAATTTAATAATAGAGATTCTGTGTGTGCTATCATCCCTTTGGGTCCAAAACAAAGGGTACTTCTCACTTGAAGTTTGCCAGAGTTCAGATAAGTGGATTTAAGATAAATACGTTTCCAAAGAAGTTTTGCTGGTCCACACAAGGGGAATTTGCCAAAAGGATTATTGGACATGTACATATTGGACATGTACGTATTGGACATGTACGTATTGGACATGTACGTATTGGACATATACACCTGCTTGGTGGCAGAGAAACTTTGTACACATCAACACTCCCTTTCTGGTTAGACTTTTGCAAGTGTCAGCTAGTGTCAAAGGTTTTTTCCAAACTCCTTTTATCATGACTGACACTGTGTCTCATCAGGAAATCTACTTTCAAGAGGAGATTCAAATGGTGAAGGATTTTTTAAATGTTTTTTTTTTTTTAATATGCTTTGCACTTTAGTCATGGCAGGAAATACTTCTTTCTTCATGAGCGTCTGGCTCTGTGGGCTTCAGCTCTCTGGGCTGAGCATAGCAAGAATCTTTTATTTCTTTCAGGCTGTCAGAGTTCCTCCCATCTGGCAATCAGGAAAGTGCAGAACAAAAGGGTGTTTCCAACAAACACCAGCTTCAGCAAAAGATTTTTTTTTTTTTAAGTTTTCAAGCAATTTTGGGTCTGCATTTTAAAGCAAAAGGAATGGTACAATATGTGAAGAACTGTGCTGTGTAAACAGATTGCTGTTGATGTGTGTTCCACAGCTGGACTTATGGCTACATTAACTTGTTCTGATACGATAAAATTTTAACATCCAGGCTTCATGTGCCAGCTGATAAATGATGGGGGATAAATTAAAACCAGTTTCGTTAGCATGAAACAACACCGTATCAGGAGTCTGTCAATTAGGTGCTAGCACAGAACATTGTCATTATACAAGTGCCTTTTGGCTATAAACAACTGTCCAGCAACTCTACTAGAAACCTGGGTCTAGACAAGTGCTAGTAGGAGGCTGATTTCAAAGTTCATTAGGCTAAAACTTGGCAGACCAATTCTCAGGCCAGATGTGCATTTTTCATTTTCCAAAAAATTGTATCAATCTATTCAAGCACCTTTGATCTAGAGTTTGGCAAACAGCTCACAATTCTCAAAGTTTCATATGGATGTTTTTATTCCAAACTTTAGGTTAGCAATGGTTTCCATAAAAAAAAAAAAAAAAAAAAAAAAAAAAAGCCTTGAAAGCAGCTAGCCCTTCAAGATAGCTGTATTGGCCTCCTACATTTTTCCCCTTCCCCCTCAAATATGGCTTGCAAATGGCAGATAACAAAAATGAATGAACATGCCTAGTAGCCTTGTTGCCATGCTTCAGTGCCAAATTGAAACCATGCCACCCTATAACAGACCTTGACCTGCAGTGTAATTGCTCCATTTTTCATGGTTTCCTACTCTGTCCTGGCCATTTCAAATTGCACTGACCTGCCACCCACTATTCCAGACAAGTTACCAGCCAGGAGTACAGCTTTTAAATGAAACAGGGTTTTAACTCCAAAATGGCATAAGGAATTTAACTGCTTCAAGATGTATCATGTATTGCTAACCAAAGCCTGGAGTGCTACCTAATATATGACATCCCCATGGAAATGTCAGCAAATGCTACTGCAGTGCAGAAATAGCAGAAGCTTCTTACAGTAAAGGGAATGAGGGGGAAGATTATAGCTGTACTGCTGAGCTTCATTGCTGGAAGTTTTCAAAATAGGTCTACAACTACAGCTAAATTTTTACTGAATCATGTCACAGATTTCCAGAGGATTTTGTAGACTGAACAATATAATTGTTGAAACAATGAAAAAAGGCACTAGATCATTAAAATGTATTTTTAATGGACAACTAGTCTTTTAAAGCAGTACGGGGTAAGTCTCAGTAGAGACACAGTTTCAAGCTGACTTCTAAACCCACAGATTTTCTACAGTCCTCCTGATACTTTTGGAGGTCCCCCTTTGTGCTTAGACCTGGATTAAAGTAAAGGTGCTGTAAATGCTCTTCACAGGACCCCAGCTCCTTCAGATGCACAAGGGTCTAATTTTCACTTTCATTAGTGTTTAGGATATAATATCCGTTTCTAGCCCAAGCTGATACAAAGCACACCTTGAAAATATAATTGTCTGCCTTTCTCTGCAGGCAGCCTGGAACAAGGATTTGTGCCGTATAAACCATCTGGGCGTCTTAAGCACTGTAATATTTAACTCCATCGGCGTAGCAGTAACAGAGGGAGCCTGTGGCAGAGGAAAATGCTGGCTGGCCCGAAATGCTCTGTAGCGCAGACAAAGCACGTGCTTAGCCAGGCTTAGTGCAGACCAGACGTATGGTCTGGCCTTGACGAAGTAATTCAGCAGTGCCACTCCGGCAGTGCGGTTGTGGGATGCTAAGGAGCCTCCTTCATCTGGACCGTCTGGGCGGGGAGGATGAGCCCACATTGCCCCATCAGACAGAGCTCTCCGGACCTCCTCGAGCTGATGACGCTTCCAGCTGGCATTGCCGGCACCAGGATGGCATGAGGGGGGATACCGGCTCTCCGAGCAGTGCAGCTCCTCCAGCTTCATGTGCTATCCTAAGGCAGAAAAACATTGTCTGAGGAGGGGAGAGGCACCTGTTCCTCCTAGCTGAAATATGCTTGGGCCAGCAAGGACTCTTTTGGCTACAAAGAGGGCCCGTGTTCTTGCATGCTGTCAGGCTCTTAAGCATTGTTTCTTGATGAACGATATTAATAAGGCAGGTGTTTTACCCAGCCCAATTGGTGGTTTGTCCCCAGAGAGATGTAATCCAGGGGTGTGGGAGAAGGATGTTCGTGTAGTAAATCTTTTATTATTTAAATAGGAAACATTTTTTATGGGGGATAAGAGCAGTGTTTAAAAGCTGCAGAGCTAGACACTCCAGGGATCAGCTGTAAACGAAGGTTAAGCCTTGTGAAGGCTTCTACCTTGGCTTTTTTATTGGAATTGCTATTGTGACTGAGGCCTTGATGTTTTATAACCCTGGCCATATGGTTATGTGGTTTTGGAGGAGAGGGCTTGGCGAAGGGTAGGGGAAAGGGGGGGAGGGAAAGGAGGTTGTTGTTACTGCTGCAGTGGAACAAGTCTGTTCAACTTTCCCGTTCTGATGTCTCCTAACTTACAGCATATGGACACCAATTCCACAGTCTTTATGGGGAAATCACATGGGCATTGTTAAATCATTTAATCTAAACTTTGAAAGAGAAAAATAATAAGGTGATTAAGGACAACCTGAAGCTACTTGATAATGTGATGCTGAGGGGATGGGATCGCCTTTCATTGCCAAGCTAGGACGAACACTAGCTGCTGAGTGCAGGTAAGAGGTAGGTGGCGGATTTTTTATTTTTTTTCAATAGGGCAGCTGCTTATGTTCTTTCCATTATAAGAGCGACAGATGCACAGAGCAAGGGCTTCAATGCCTTCTGCAGAGAGGTCTATTAGTTCTGAGCTGAAATTGAACCACGCTAATTTTAAAGCACTGCAATATAGCCATTTTATTTCCTCCAGCTGTGGGTCTTGACTTTCAGCTAGAAAGAGGGAGCAGAAAGACAGGGAGAAAGAAGGATTGGAAAAAAATAAAACCACAGGATGCCTGTCAATACCTGCTCTTGACTTAAGAGACTCTGAACAGGACTAGAATTGAAAGAAATTATTAAAGTATTGTACTGCCTCCCCCTGGAAATGAGCATAGTCCTTGTTTTTCTCTAAATATTTAGGATGCATAATTCAAGAATTCCTTTTCCACCTGAAATTCTTCTTAGGATGTTAAAAATATGGGGAGTGCCTAGAGTATACTATCAGAGTGCATTGTGGTAAGGCCTGCTTTTCCACTTCTTTTCATCAGAGGCTTCACTGGGAAAACTTTTCAAAGGCACAAAAGGGAATTGGGTACTTACTTCCTACCCAGTGCCTAAATCCCCTCTGTGCCACTGGAAACCTCTCCTTAGATGAATAACCAATGAACTCTGAAGAACCCATTTCCAGATGTGAGGCTGGATTTATGACACCAGAAATTCTCAACAGCAGCAAAGTACTGAATTTATAGTTCACGTTTGGATTCTTTCAAAAAGGCTCACTTGCTAGAATTTTGTTGGAGGTTTCCCTATTAATTGATATAAGAGTTAAGATGAGGAGAAACATCAAGAAGTGATTGGCAGGTGCCCACAGGTTTGCAGGCATTTGCTTTGGTGACATTTATGAAAAGTTAGAGAAGCTGAGTGTTCCCAAAGTGTCAGCCCACTTTTTGCAGGAACTCTAAGTCATTTCATCCTACAGAGAAAACAAAAAGTGTCTGTTTCTTTAAATCTTTCATAAGATGTGGCACATGCTGCACCAAGGATTTAAAAGCTAAATACCCTTTGGGACCTGCTTTATATCTCTGTACTTTGACCATCTACAGCAAATAAATGCAGTTTAATGCATTGTACTTAAACGATATCATTATTCATCCTGTTATTTTTTGAGGCAGCGTATCTTAGTCACTGCGCACTGGCAGTGTGCAGTTTAGGTAGCTCTAGGGGTGCTCCATGGTTGGGAAGTGCGTAAGCATCAGTGGTGAAATTGCCAGGCTGCTCTGTGAGCGGTAGTGCCCTGGCTGTGCCAGAGCAGATGCCTTCCAGCTGCATGCTGACTGCAAAGTAACAAGAAATGGCAACCATTACTGGATGAGAGTAACTCCTGGAAGTGACAGAAGAGTGGTCTCCTCAGAAGGAATGGGGAGGGAGGATTGCCTCACCTTCTTGGGGCCAGAGCTATGGCATTTCTCTGAGACCTGCAAATTTCTTCCAGGCTGTCTATGATACTGCAATGCCAAACCACTAGCAACTCATTACATTCCTACCAGCAAAGCCTGGCTCTGGCAACTCAGTGCTTTAGTAGCCAATATTAACTTATTATCCGAAGTAAAACTATTTGTAACAGGTGTGTGCCAGATACATTTCCGATCTCATTAAGAACCTAAAAAAAACAAGTAAGGCAAAAGGTGGATTTCGGCTGCCATCCAACAAAGCACGTACGTGCATGTGTACTTTCAAACGTGAAAAATCTCATTGCTTTTGAAGGACAAACATACGTCCTTCATATTAGCATTTAGATTACCACTTGATGTACAGTTGTTGGTTTTTACCCCAAGTGTTGTAACACGCTTGATCATCTGCTCTCAAACCTACTCAGAGAGATCCTGAGTAGACAGTAAGCTGTCGTGCAACACTGACCACTCCAGCAGTACCGCAGGCAAGTAGGACTAAAACATGGATGGGAAGTGATTAGACAATTTGATCTGAATTAAAAGACAAGTGGAACCTCTTGGCTGCTAGCAAGGAAACACCAGATCCCACAACTCAGTGCCCCATATCCTTTAGTTAGCCAAAATCCAACTTGCCGCCTTATCAAAAACTTCTAATCCTGCTGCCACCATAGGAGTGCTTGTACCTGGCTTAAACACTTTTCAAATAATGTTTACTGGGTTTGTGTTATACCAAAATACGTGTCCTCTGAGGAAGGCCTTGGCCGACTGCCGACTGCTACTCCAGTCACCATGCTATGGTTGGTTGAACTGTCTTTAATCTGAACAGTGAGAGTCCTGGAGTACTTGGACTAGCAAAACTTCATTGCCATTGTAATCACTATTTTAAAATAAGCCTCTCTTCACCTAAATCAGAGTTAATAACTCCTTATATTCCTCACAGATATTTTCTTTCGAATCCTTGCTCCTCACAAAGTTGGAACAGCTCCTTACATCTCAAGGAAACATAAGGAAAAACATAAACCAAGATCTTCTAGACACATGGAGAAGGTCAGATTCATTTCTGTACACCTATTTTTAATCCCTGTCACTGTCTATATCACATAAACAATTTTCAGGCAGAAATCTCCCCTTACTTTGATTAGTAGTTCCACTTTAAAATCAATGACAGATCCTTTGGGAAGGAAACAATTTCTGAGAATAAATGAAAGCCCAACTATTTGGATCTTGGAAATAGCACTAAGATCTGTTAAAATGCAAACCAGCTGTTTAAGAAGCTCCTTAGAGGCTTCTAAAAAACAGAAATGATTTGACAATTGATCTTCAAGCAAAAGTGTTTAGGTTAAAAAATAAGTAACATTAAAAATACTTTGATGTCTTATTATCTAAAATTAGGCACTTCTCATCTCACTAATTTCCTCTGGTTTTAATTTTGTACAATTAACCTGCAGGAAACATTCGCAGTGTGTTAGCCAAACACCAACTGGACAACAAAGAACGGATTGACATGACACAAATCACAAACAATACAATTTCTTAAGAGGCCTTGTAAAGGGCAAGAAGTAGCTTTTGTTCTATTCATCCGAACGCATTTGTGCAAGAGCTCTCTGGGTTATGCTAGTAACCCGAAACTTCCCTTCCAAATCAGTGAGCTTCTGGCTTTTAATCACTTGAAGTAAATGAGCTATTCTAGTTACCAACAGGGAAACAGTTGCCAATCATAGTAGACAAGAAAGCAGACCCACTGCAGGGCATGAAATTAAATTTTCCAGGTAGTAGCCAGTAATTGATACCACAATGTGACCTTTGCCTAAACCAGCCAATTTAGAGCCGTACAGAACAGCAACTAGGGCAGGACAGAGCCTGTGACCACCAGCAGGCTCGCTCAGCAAAGAAACAACTGACAGTACTTGTCGCTTCCACTGGCAGGTAGCTCTGTGGCTTTGTAATCTGCACGAACTGAGACTCTCACCTGATGCAGATGGCACCCCAAGGATATTTTTATACGTATCTATTTTTAATTATTTTTTTTTCCGTAACTTGGCAAAATAAGAGTACAGCAAATTTGCATACAAATTACAAGGAACTGACAATTTTCCTTGATACTAGCATATTTTATGTGCCATTAGGCAATTTTTTCCTCAAACTTATAGCTCAAAAAAAAAAAAAATTAAGAACTTATCTGAGTAATGTTCATTGTCCCCTCTTCAAAAATCAAGCGTAGCTTCTTAGAGGAGGACTCTGTACATCCCTCTTAAATTGCCAGAGTCTCTGTGCTCCCGCTGACTCAATAGCAGGTGAAGCTGGTGACTCCCACGTGAGATTCACACTCAGGCTTGAGCCATACCCACAAACCAAGTGCCACCTGAGTAAGGCACATGGCTGGCCTGGCCACCCCAGGCAAGAGAAACAAGCATTGATGGCTCCAGAGGTGCCCTTCTCACATTCGCTATTGCTCAAAGAGTGAATTGAGAGTCACCAAACTCCTGAAATGGACACTGCAGTTAAATGACCAAAGCAAACGAGGATCAGTCTTGGTCTACCCGCTGAAGCCAACAAAACCTTGTTCCAAGAACTTCAGATGAGGATCTGAACAATCATCTGCTACCAATGAAGTCAAGAGGAGTTTTGTCACTGACATCATGCTGTCCAGATCAGGCTACAGAGCCGAAAGCACACGTAAGGGAGTCTTTGTAAAGGGTCCTTCACACCTTACAAAATGCAGCATCTGCTTAAAAATGAGTCCTCAAGCCCACACTACTGAGGTCCTTTCCATCGATTTTCTCCAGCACATTTTTCTACATAAAATTAATAGGACTACGTGTGTGTTTAAAAACAGGCAGGATTCATCAAATGGGTGCCTGGAACAATCCTGGTATCACTGGGGCTTCCTCACAAAGCACCATTTGTAGAACTGAGCGTCAAACTCACTGCTGACATTTTTACTGCTCTGCTGTAGGAACAGCAATGCATTCTCTTGGGCCACTGGAGTTTGAAGCTGTGCACTGAATACAAAACTAATAGACCAAGAAATGATGAAAATGCTATCAGCTGGGAGAAATTAGATACATATCATTTAGAAATGCTTCTCCAACCCCAGTTGTTTCCCAGATTATTTCTTCTTACAAATATGCATCCATAATCAGACACAAAATTCCAGCTATTTGATTAGAAATGCCTTTCTGAGTTTGGGCTTATTAGAATACAAAACCAAGTGCAGAAGCAGGAAGAGATTTAAAAAAAAAAAAAAATCCCCACACAATTAGATTTAGCTCTCTCAGCCATGTCATTTTATGATTGCGGAAAACTGGAAAGTCACAGCTCCCCATTCAATTTAGATTGCAATCAGATTCTAATTCAGATTT
>VXBL01001765.1:301951-314114 GCA_013400195.1 Aramus guarauna
TTTTATATAAATATTAAAAAAAATTTTAAAATAAAAAAAAAAAAAAAAAAAAAAAAGCCACAATAGTAAAGAGAAAAATGAGCTGCAGGGATTCTCCATACAGACTGAAACAAAGGTCAAAGTTCAGAAATGCAGGGATGAATAGAAGCCCCATGCTGTTCATTATGACCACTCCATACTAGGGAAGGGCAACCAAGCAGGAGATGTCCTTTTCCCTTTTGCTTGGATCACTACAAAAATAACTTCCCAACTCTCTCTCATCTCACCTTCCTGCAAATGAAACCAATAGCTGTCATAAACTTCTTCAACATGCCGGTAGCACCGTCAAAGGAAAGATGACACTTGGCTGTCCTGCTGTCATAGCTAGACCTCACTCTCAGCCTGCTGTCACTGAATTATATTACACTAACAGGGAGGGCTGAAGTGTCACTGAACCAGAAAAAAAAATTGTATTTTGCTGCTCCCGGAAAAGGATGAAATGACTTCCTGGCACAGGATACGTGTGACATGTTCCCTCCCACTCCTGCACGCACCCACACGCACACACACACACAGCCCTTGTTTCCCTCCTGGCACTGAGTGAATCCTCTTCTGCCACATTCCCTCCACCCGTAGCAATGTGCTTTCCCCTGCTGCAGCAGCCCCTGTCCTTGCAGCCTCTCAGGTGCCTTCTGCACCCCCTCTTCGGGCCCAAATGACCCTGCAAGGTACCTCAGCTAAACAGCTAAATCCGTGGACGAATGGCTACTGACAGCCATCAGCATGCATAATCAAGTAGGCATCTGCTTCTGTTTGGCTTTCAGGTTAGCTGTGGTCCTCTGCCCGTTCAGGAACTTCCAGCAGACTGTGAGAGCCAACCCATAGTGGTAATGGAAAATCAGAGTGCTGAGGGACTATGTACAAAGAAATAAACATTTTCCCTGTTTTTAACAATCTGAGGGTCATAAGGAGTTTTCTGTGAAGCAATCTGGCGATGGGATATGCTGAGGCTACTACAATGGGTGTGAGGAAGCTGCTTGAAATTATAAAGTGGAGAACACCCCAGATACTACACAAAGCTGAGATACAAAGCATAGGATAGCTTTTAACCAACAGCTGAATCTTGTTAATGTGCAGTCCTGAAGCCAAAAAAAAATTTGGACATAATGCTCTACTATTTGTCCTCGAGTATTGACATTCAGTGTAGAGGAGGTTAAAATACCCCCGTGCAGAGGAGGTGAGGTGTTAGGGGACCGGGGCCAAGCTGTGCCCAGGAGCATGGGCAGATGTCTACATTAAAAGTGGAGATGCCAGAGCTCTTGCTCAGGTGATGAGACCATTAGCCCAGCAATGGTTCAAGCTGATAAAGCCTTCCAAAAGTTAGGCTTATTATCTGAACCCCAGACTGACAGAGCTAGTGAGCACCAGCCCTGCACAGCCGAGCCTGCACCATGCCATGCTGCCCCATGTTCCCCCAGCACTTTCCCTGCCCATCCAGGCTTCCCCGGTGCCAGTCCTACCAAACTCCGTTTCACAGTGTAGTTGTATGCTGTGCCTGACACATCAAAAACCACGTCCACGTGCTTTCCTCTCCATTTCAGAGCCACTTGCTGTTGAAGAAAAAGGGAGCTGCAAGCACTTTGCTTCTTGGAGAAGTCTGGTTGTTGGGCACAATGACTGTGAACACGCTTTCTGCCTTCACCTCCTCTTGCCAGTGCTCCTCTCACTCCCTTGCTCGCTTTTCTTTTTTTGCCAAGCCATGAAATTTCAGTGTTAATCCCTATGAGGGGTAAGAACAGACAGCCTGTCTCCTGAATTTACTCATCATCAGCTAGATAACTGCCTCATGAAAAGAAATTCAGCAAGCGTATTATTTCTGTCCTGATGAAATCCTCTTTCAGTTGAGTTAAAGGCAGTACACCCTCGGCCAGCCTTTGGTAGCCCTCACCTTTTCAAGGTGCCTTGTAGTGGAGAGTGGCAGCTAGACCAGGGCAAAAGAGCTTGGCACAGAGTCAGGCTGAAACCTTGGCGAACCGGCACAATGAGGAGTTCAATGGCCAATCAATAAGACAGCCATCAAAAGTAACGTTAAGGGTGTCTTGCAGGCAACATAATTAATTTTATGATAACATCTATGAATTAATAGTTGAGTGTCATTAAGAGATATCATTGCCCTCAGAGCTTTTGGTGAAAGCAATTATCTATCAGTGTGGAGGTTATTGTTCTGCCTACATCAAAAGTTGAGGGAAATAAAGTGTACAAAAACCAGTTTTTCTTTATGGTAAATAGACTCATACAGACTGCGTGTGTCACAGCTTGATGCTTATATTTGTGTAGCCATGAGAAGCTTGGTGTTAATTTTTTGAGACCTTCCTCCCTAATCACTTGTCCATGGCACCCGGCAACACTCCTGTTTGGTTCACTGTTACAAGCTCTGTCCTGAGCGAGGAGTTATATATTTTAAAATTGCTGTATAAGCAAGGGTGATATTTTTAAAGTGTAAGAAACAGGCTTAATTTATCTAGAAATTATGGCTGAAATTAATATCCTATATGAAATGCTGTTAATATTTGTAGGTCTGTTATTATTATTTCTTTATATGTGTAAATATGCATAAACATATGCACTTTTGTACCCATAGAGTATTTTGTGAAAAGAAACAACTCTTTTAACCTCAAAGAATGTTCTGATCCACACCAGCCAGCAAAAGTTTAATTTGGACAAAATCCAGATGCGGTTCTGAACTACACAGCTGTCACAGTTTTCTTCAGCAAGCAAATCCAAAATACTAGGTTTTAAATTCTCTTTCCATACAGTTTCCCCCCACAACAATATGCCTGGATCAGGGTCAGAAATTCCTGAGTTTATGGCTTCAGTTTAATCTTTTTGTATGTCTCTCATTTAGATACAGACCAAAATGGAAGAAAGTGTAAGAGGCTTTCTGCTTCTCGAGATTGCAGAGTTCTCCCAAATTCAACAATTTCCCTGATGTTTTTATTTTGGGATGAAATCTGACAACACAGATTTTGAAATTTTGACAGGATTAGGCCCTACTCTCAATTTAGACCTGAGTTCAAAGCTATACCAACCTTGCGCAAGGTCTCGTTCAAATGCTGCCTAATGTTGAAGAGGAACAGAAATGTTTCCCAGTCCTATTTTAGAACAGTACTCCATCCTGGTTCACAGATTTTTAGTGTGATATTCATCAACGCTCTAATTTCGCTCTCCAACCATCTATTTCAGCCATTTCAGAATACCCTCTGAACCTGCTTTGCTATGAAACCTCAGGCGGGCATTTACTCATCGTAATGACAGCATAATGGATTTTCTTTTATCTTACTGATGATGGGAAGTGGCAGATTTTATTAATGATGTTTTTGTGTTGTGCTGGACTTCTTAATAATCTTTTTATCTGATGGTAGACAAAAAGTAGCACAAGATATGGTATTCCATTTGAGGTCTTCTGATCAGAAAGGACTCAGTTCTGACCTGCAACATAGACAAAATAAATTGAAGCATCAGAAGAAGTGAAAAGGCATTTTGGACTGTTAGAAAACATTTTTACCAAAAATAAGCCTATATCTGTATTTACTAGGATTGTATTTTGTTGCTTGTGTGTAACTTTTCACAAGAGTGTCTGGAAATAGGAGCCATATATAGGCAGTGCATAGCCTTGAATTCCTAGAATGCTGCAAGAACTGAAATCTGCAGGGCACCATCTGTACCATTTCTATTGTTCATCTCTGAGAATCTTGAAAGCAGCCTTTTTACAAAGAACCTCTGTGCCCTCTTAATTACAAGTTCAGAAAAAAAGCCAAAGAAAATTTCTGGCAGCACCCACGCTGACAGGAAATTCAAACGTCTTCAAGCACATAAGCCAGCGAAGCTGCTGAAACTGAACTCATTTGGAGCAGGACTTTGTTTTGATGTGTATGAGATGAGCCTGAGGCTGGACGTGGCTGTGTCAAACAGAATGAAAGAGAAGGAGCAAGAGGAGGAGGGTGAGGTTGAATAGAGAACCAAAACACGCTTTTTCTGTGAGCGTTTGGTGGGCATTTCCGTGTCCTGCCTGCTGCTTCCCTGGTCCTCCTGCAACCCTGCAGAAGCTTTGCCCTGGGACACGATGCCAGCCCTAAGCAGAGTAGCTGGGACTTGCTTGGTAGGAAATCATCATTTCCTGATGCCCTTTGGGGCAGACCATGCCCACAGGGCTGGCATAAATTCTCCTCCTTTCCACTATGTGCCAGCTACCTACAGAGAATGACATTGTAATTTTCCTCCCTTTCTATGTTTCCTCTGCTTGACACATGGTGCACCATCTCCTCAAATTGTTAATCATCAGTACAATTCCCTCTGGCTTCCTCTGAGTTGTTTTCAAAAAGATCTTGCATTTTTTTATCTAGCTGTATATTTATTCTTCCTGATCTCATTTGCATTCGTGCACATACACACAGACACATCAATTTTACAACCACTACTAGCATCAGCTTAAGGTGAACTCTGGCAGCCAGACAAAACATAGCCCATTTTGATCTGCCAGGCTTAAATGAGTAGAATCTATTGAACTGAAAGCAGTGGCAGCAAGATAACATAACAGATTGGGAACAAAACCTTTTACATATTGGGTAAGTTAAGATTACTGGGGACCAACACACTTGGAAAATGAAAAAGTACAGAAATCTAATTTGCCTTCCTGAGTGGAAGGGGAGTGGGACAAAAAACAACCAACAACAAACCACAAAACCAGCTAACTTCACCATCAGTAAGCTATTCATTCAGTAATTTGATTCAGGTATACAACAGTTCATTTTGTATAGCCATTGTCTTACTGATACTGCATTTACATGCTCTGCTGTCTGTTCTGGGTGGATCGTTCTTCACAGCTCAAATAGCTGTGAGTTTTTGTTTCCAAAACGAGAAATCTCTTTTCACTCCAAAAAGATTTCTATCTTGGCTACCACCAAGCATTTTCTTTCCTCACTAATAAAGCAACTACATAGTTCTTTTCTTCTTGAAAGAGAATGACATCTGAAGGACTATTTAAGCTGACATGGTAATCTTAACAACTGACTCACTGCAAAGTGAGGAAGGCTTTGCACAAGCAGGCTCCCCACACACTGCTTCCTACGCAAGAACTGGCAGCAGTGACCTTCACCGAGCTCCCATCATCTCTCTGGTAGGGACACAATTGTGATGACCTATGAGCCATTCCTGCTGCTAAACAACCAGTTAAGCCGGCAGAGGGCAAGAAGGACTGCACCCTGCAACGTAGCTCAGCTGGCACATGCTAACCCTTTACTCATAGGAAATTTAGAGGAACATTCAATGGCAGGGTGCTTGCTTTGGGCCTTGTAGCTGGAGGGGTTGAAGGTGCTGCTCCTTTTAGGAACAGCTGAGCTTCTAGTAATGAGAGAGGTCTGTTAAATTTAGCATTTTAAAATATTACCAGTAAAACTGCACAAAATGAAGCATTGATCCCTCTTCATATTCCATGTATGTATGTCGTTGAAATGCTGTCACAGCAGTCATAACATTAGGGTCCAGAAAATCATGATTGCAAATCACTGCATAACCAGATTCTAGCAGACCAGGAAAAATTAAGAGCTAATTTTTTGTGTTCTCTGGATGCACAGATCAGTTCCTTGTATTGTAGGGTGCAAACACTGCTCTTGACTGGGCTGAAATAAATGAGCTTGCATTTCTGTAACTAAAAAATACAACCCTTGACATTTTTCTTTTCTTAGACTCAAATGCTATTCTGCTGCCTTTTGCTACTTGCTCCTGTGGGTTCTTTTCTTCAGCCTTGAGAGCTGGGTTGGCCCTATAGGGACAGTGATAAATGTAAAATTCAGGTAAGAACAGGCTTCTTTACCTCAGTTGCCCTTTTCCACCCTAAATTGCCTCCACCCTGTCTCAGCCTTCCCTGGAGGAGCAATCAGCCCTCAGGATTGCCAGTGACTGGCAGTCCTTGCTATTCCCCAGCTCCCATGCCTTCTTTCCCACCTTCTGCTAATGGCTGTCTTTCCCAAGCTCTTCAAAAGCAGAATAATACATGGTTTGCAATTTGGTTTGTATATGTCTTTAATTAAATCTTCCTGTTCTGCTGAACTAATCTCACACTTTCTGCACCCTGCAGATTAGTTTGCTGTTCATTTCCACAGCTCTCTGATGAGACAGACTCTTTTTCAGGTCTGTGATACTGCTTTCATGGCTAATTTACTTTCCTCTGTTAGAATAGGAATTTTATGAATCTACTCGCATTGCAAATCCTCTCCATCATGTTCTTAAGGATTTCCAAACTTCCAAGAAATGAAACTGTTCCCCTCTCTCACTCAATTTCATAAATGTTACAATTTGCTATAGCATATTTTATGGCACACTTATGCAGGAGTATCTGTGGTAATATGTATTTATAGGACACCCATAATTCTATAATGTTGCAGCGTTAGCCAAAGAATGAGTCTGGGGAAAATGAAGATTGGGAGTACATTCACCTACTTCTTGGATTACTCCTCACAGTTTATAAAACACTTGGTGTCCAGACCATAACTTCAGTGGGAGCAGAGGGTCAGCTCTGCAGCCAATGAAAGCAGATGGAGCTCAGGCAATTCCAGTCCTTTTATCTGTGTGCAGTAGCTAGGACTTTCTCACAAGTCAGAAACATTTGGCTTCCTCAGAAAGAGAAAAATCCTGCTCTCAAGGTGTTGCTCCATGTTGTGTTTTCCAAAACGAACAGACAAAAAGGGGGCTGTAAAGTTAAGCCTGAATCCCTGACCTGGCATCAAGCATCATCGTGCTGTATCGCTGGTCCGACAAGGAGTGAGAGCAAGTGTTACACAGGAATCAGAATGAGTGGCCAGAGGCAGGAAAAGGTGGAGAACTCTTAAACCAACTTTAATGTAATAAGGAGCTACACCCTCAGTCAGGCCAGAGGAAGCAGTTATGCAGAGCAATTCCTCTGCTATAGTAAGTGCTGGTGATTTAGCTCAACTACACCCAGGGTCCAGCAGTTGTGACTGCTCCATAGCATGAGGCAAAGATATAGCTCAGATTTTGCCATCCCTTCCAAAAACTGCCACAAAAGTCCATTTGGCCTTACATTTTGCCCATGTGTTTGGGAGCCAATGGGCAACCTCTCCCTGGAAGTTGAGGCCTTCAGGCAAGTTGATGTTTGGACACGGGACTGAGAGACTATCAATTCATCAGAATATGGAAATTCTTCTGGTATGTTTACTATCTGTTAAGAATACTTTAGTCTGACAAATGTGAAAGTTTGTTCAAAATAGTGGTGAGGACTGGTGACTTTGGGCAGAACTGAGGGAAGGCCAACACGGAAATAAATTCACTGGCAGACCAGAGACATGGGAGGGATATAGCATAGCTATGTGGGATCCTAAACTACACTGTGGTATGAGCTAGGATCTACATGCCTCTAAACAACCTTCTCCTCAATGAGTTCCCCTGGAGCTCATGATCTCAGCTTACAGGGTAAAGATTTGGCACCAGTCCGTGAGATGTTTTCCCTTTGATTCCTGCCACCTGTCCTATCCAGGCTTTCATGGAGAACTTATTCAGTGTCCTAAGACCTGCCTCAGATGTCAGCCATGCAGGTCAAGACCTGAAGTCAACAGTCATCGACCTGCTCTGCAGCAAGGCAGAGCAGCAGCTGGGAGGAACACCTGCCTGGGCAGCCGAAACCAGCCGAGTGCTCGTGGCTATACAGACACTGTGCTTTCTCTTGGCATCTCCTCCCCTCTGCTTGCTTGTGGTAACACTCAGACTGGCTTTACAGTGGAGAGGTTTACATTGGTTTTGCAGGATTTAATGGTAGTTGCGTGTTATAAGCTAGTGCAAGTATCTCTTCTTCTCTGCTGCCTTGAAACATCAAGCAGTGGGAGCAGAAGTCCTTGACGTAGCACTGTTTGCCATAGAAAAGCTAGGAAAGGTGTCAGAGGGCAGCAGAGCCAGGGTAAACCCCAGCACTTTCAGCAGATGAGGGAATTGTAGTGCCCTAGACAGGGGCTCCAGGGGTCCCTCCTACCTACGGGGAGGCTGGCATCAGCCTGTCCCGGTGGGCACACCTTCAAACCGCTGTGCTTGCTTACTCCCTTGGCTCCATGAGGTCTTTTGGCTGAAAAAACAGCCTTTATGGAGCTCCAGGCTTCATTTCTATTCCTAGCCACAGGCAGTCTCCCTCAGTGGTTCTTATTTATGGGCTGAAGTGCTGCTGAAACCATAAACATCCAAGGGTTCGGTCGCTTTGTTAGCCTGGGGTGAGAACGAGGTGGCAGCTTTTGCAGCCCCATTCTGGCCATTTTCTTCTTGTCAGGGTGCAAACGCCAGCTGAGGTCTGGCACCTTGTTTTATTGTGTGAAGACTGGATAGAGATTTCTCAATTAGCTTTAAATGAACTGCCTCTTGTCATTATGAGTTCCCCGAGGATGGGTGTGAGGGTGCTCTCAAAAAGGTCGTTAGGCAGCCGGCCTGTGTGTCCACTGTCTGGGCACCCAACAGACTGCCCCTGACGTTTCTCATCCCCAGGTTTAAAGCTTTAATAAGCAACCTCCTGCGTGTCTGGTCTTCACAAGCACCATCTGGCACGCTGCAGAAAATATGCTCCGTTTTCATTACTGGCAAATCCTAGCAAAGTCGTTTGTGTGTGTTAGAGGCAGGGAATGGAGGGGCAGAGGACAGGGGTAAAAACTTCCAGAGCATTTCAGAGTGGAAAGAATCTACAGGGAAAATGAAACCTGCATCCAAACTTGGGTTTGCACTTAGAGTTTTTATGAATATGAAGTTTTATGCAAACATTTTCATTGTCAGGACTTCTGCATATGGACTGTCCTGCAGCATGCTGGAGCATGACCACGTTTATCACTTTCCAAACCAGAACTGGAAAATATGAGATGATTTCTTATTTATGGCTTTGCTTTTCAGTGTGCATCATCACCAAGATTCAACATTTTGTTTCCTCAAAATTCACAGCCGCACAATGGATTTTGTTACAAGCTAGAACATGTCTGGTTAAATGCAAATCTTTGAACTGATTCTGCTGCTATTTTGTAATATCCTGTGCTTAAAAATGTCTGTAACTTTTTCATATTAATACACACGTCTTCCCTTTCTATCACTCTTCTTAGTAGATTGCTAAGCTATAGATGATAAATACTCAACTGTAGCTACTGAGACACAAGTATGATCAACAAATCTGTGAATGAAGAACAGGCACTGCACTGGCCAAAATCTTGAAAGCCTATTAGAAAGTAGTTGCCTGTGGTTGCCTGCAGTATCTGTCAGTCTGAGAGAGAACGACATTTTCCAAGGTGTGTCTTGGAAACATTACAGATGGGAAACCCCACGAAATATGATTTGTATTTGTAATACCTCTTCCTCTAATAGTCTGCTGTTGCGATGAACTGCAATTGATCCAGCCTTGCATGCCACAAAAAAATGTACAGGAACAGGACACAAATGTATCCCAACCAGAGCTGGCTGCTGGGAGGCCAGATTTATCCATGGCAAGCTCAGCGACCAGTAAGCAGCCAATGAAATAAAGCACTCAGCAGATCTTTCTTCAGTGCTGCAAACTACACAAGAAGAAAATCTGCAGTTTTAACAACTTGCTTCTCCTTCAGCAGAAGAAGCGTGAGTCCAACCAGCAAGGTAAAAAAAATACAAATAGAGAAGCAAGGTTTAATCTGTCTGTGCCAACTGTAATTTTAAGAGATGGATGAAGGCACAGGGCCTTAGAAAACTAAGTAGCACTTAGAAGAAACAGTGGCAAAATACAGACCTGGTTCGATTAGGTTTCTTTCTGCAGGAAGTAGTTTAATAGGTGTCTCTTCATGAGGTTTATATTGGACCATTATCTCTGCATTGGGCTAGTGAAGACAGCTTTGAGATATGTCAGCTTTCACAAAAAGTAGCACAAAAATTTTATTTACTTGTAGTCATTTTGCATGGTACCTGCAGTGCAAGTAGAAGTGTTCAGGCTAAACTCTGAGTACCAATTTCTCTCAAACTGCCTTCTGCCCTTGTGTTTTAGCCTGGTTTTTTGTTTTTTGTTTTTTGTTTTTTTTTTTCTAAAATCAGCTGTAATATTGCTGTAGTGCCATATTTTATACTGGAATTGGCTGCATTTTCATGATGAGATTATTGTATATAGTAAAGGACTGCAGGATCATTAGCCTAATGTATGCTAAAATATTACTAATGTTCAATGTGGTTTGAGTTTTGGATGCAAATACCAGTCAGCACTTATTCCATGGGAACCGTTGGTCTAAACCCTCAGGGTTTAAATCCCCAGGTGATAAGAAATGCAGTAATAACTTTTAGCACTGAGGAAAATGAAACATGCCGGACCATTATTCTTTGCGGTTGCACGCAGAGAGGAAGGAGCGACTCTTTTCTCATCCTTAATTTGTTTTCTTGGTATCCCTGGGGAGCTGTGGGGGGCCACCGCAGGTACTACATGAGAATGGCAGCCGAGCCTTAGGTCTCCAAAATTCACCTTCAGCACCTGTTCGCCAAAGCATTTGGAGAGAGGCTTTTCAGAAGCCCCCAGCGAGAGCAATCTGGAGGTGGTGGGTGCCGGCTCGCTCTGTTGAAAGCCCGTCCCTAATTGCAGGCAGTGAATGCTCCGGCAAATCTGCTCCCCTCTCCTCCCCTGGAAGCTCCCACGCTTTTGAACTCTCTGGACACAATTACAGGTCAAAGTCTTTGTGACCAGTCCTGACATTATAGTTTCAATGGCATTTTTCCTGGGGGCATTAACGTGTCCTCCTCTCAAGTCAGGCTGAGAGGACCTTTATTAGCTTGTAACTGTTGTTTTGTTAATCTAGTGAATGGCTCTTTAGGAAACAACAGAGAAAATGTTTATTAATGGTGAAAGCTTTGTCCATTATCAAACACCATGCTTCCAGAGAGATCAGAAAATGATGAAATGTAGAAGGAAATGTTACTTAGCCCGTACCCATCAGTCTTAACTATTTACCATATAGTGAGTTTTGTCGGATCCTTAGAGAAGGTAAAGGCCTGCATCTCACAGACCCATGGTGAAAAGCAGGGACAGTAAAATGGTTATTGAAATGAGGATTTTTCTCACAAAATAACTTTCACTGCTGTTTGGCTAGAATACTGCCCTGCCACAGATAAATCCCTGTGAATGAAAAGTGAGCAGAGAACTAGATTTTATGTCACCGATACTCTTAGAAGATGTCTTAATTACTTTTTAAAAGACCTAAAATGCACTAATGGCATCTGAAAAAAACTTTTTTCTTGGGATGTGAGCCATTTTTGTAACTTAAGCAACACTTACAGTGCTACTAGCTATTCTAATAGGAACAAATAAAAGTAAAATTGCCCCAGTATATAATTTTGCACAAGAATATCTGATTTATCACACCCTACCATAATGACTCAGCTGCATTTCTTTCATACACTGTTCCTTTCACCCTCAAGAGAAAGAGGAAGCAATGTACTTGCTGTGCAGAGATCTCTTTCAGTTACAGCCCCAGAACAATTAACATTAACTCATTAGCCTTTGTGGTTACTTGAAAGCAGAAAAATCCAGATTTTCCTCTCTCCATCTGCCACTATTATTCAGCACAGACGGTTGAGTGAGAAGTAAGTTGCTTTAATTTGAACAAAATCTTCAGGGCAGAAATCCATGACTGCTAAAATGAATGTCCAGACTATTCTGCTGCTCTCAAACTGGCTAACTTGGAAGCCAAAATTCATTTGTACACTGGTATTAAGACAGGGGACTATTTAATTCTCTCTGGGTTTTTGTTGTTGTTGTTGTTTATTTGGAAGGTTTTTTGCTGGGGTTTGGGTTTTTTGGAGGGTTTTTTTGTCATTTTTCTTTTTTTAACAGCGGCACAAGTAAAACACTTGTGTAAAACCCTAGAGGAGACAAGGCACAGTTTGTACCACGGATAGCTGGCCAGATGCATCGCACTTCTCCTACCCCTAAATCCTGAGCTACAGACCTTTGGTAGGTGGAAACAGGGGCATGCAGAGTATGCAATGGCCCCAGCTGAAGAGCTGAGATTATAACCCTGTCTATATTTAGGTCATTGTCCTGGTTTTGGCTGGAATAGAGTTAATTTTCTTCCTAGCAGCTGGCATAGTGCTGTGTTTTGGATTTAGGATGAGAATAATGTTGATAACACACTGACGTTTT
>VXBL01001765.1:314471-364004 GCA_013400195.1 Aramus guarauna
CATAACTGTGGGAGCTGGCTGGGAGGCAGCTCAGGAACTAGTTGAGTATTGGTTCTGAGTGGTGAGCAATTGTGCTGTGCATCACTTGTTTTGTATAGTATTATTATTATTATGATTATTATTAATTATCTTCTCTCCTATTAAACTGTCTTTACATCAACCCATGAGTTCTACCCTTTCCTTTTAGATTGTCTCCTCCATCCCACAGTGGGGATGGGGAGTGAGCGAACGATGACTGTGTGGTTGTTGTAGCTGCTGGCCAGGTTAAACCATGACAGTCACATGCATCAGGAACCTCCAAGCTTTCTGAACAGCATGGTCTGCCAGCACCGGGGCTGAAAGGGGAGGTGTATCATGTATATATGGCAGCTGAAGGAAGGGCCAGGCATCAGGCAGTGCTTACTGACCATCCCAGGAGCTGTAGGGTATGCACTGGCAGGAGGGACTATAGCACTTGGGGCCTTGCAGTGCCAGTGCTGATGTACCCTGGCAGCAGAAATGACATTTAACAGATACTGACTCAGTATTAGAAAGCCCTTCAAGATATGCTTCTGTATGGGACTTTTGCTTTTATGGTCCTTCAGCACATTAAACATCTATGAGGTCACTGTAAATGAAACAACGGAGCACTACAATATATTTTGCCCTCTGTCTCCACATTTCTTGAATTACACTGAATTCACTCCAAGTAAGGTATAGCAGCACCGTGAGTTAGGAAAACACTCAGCATATACATTCCTGTATAAATTTATTATCAACACTCTCGATGGTCGCAGTGTAAGTCTCTATGTCATTGGCTAGACTTTTTCTCTGGAACATCAAGGAAAATGGTAACACTGTTCCTCAAATGAGGCACTTCATTACCAGTAAAGTTAGTGCCTTTCAAATCTCGGTATGGGACTGGGCACAGCTGTTTAAAGAAATCATTGAATGCTCTGGATCCTTCCTTCCAAGCAGGTGAATACAGCAAACGTCCCAGAAGTATAAACGTGCCCAGTAGAGTAAGGGCCAACACCTAACTCCTTCCGTGCCAGTTTCTGGTGAGGAGTGGACTCTTGGGGATGCACAGCTGTCCTCCAGCTTGCTGTGCTACACTCCTACAAAATCTGCCTGAGCAGAATTTCACACCCACACTTTTCCTCCAGTAGGTCTTTCACCATGATCAGTCTTATTTAGGACCTGGTTTAGTAAAGCGTATAAGCAACTACATAATTTAAAGCAGACGTGTATTGCCATTGTTTTTAAAGATTTGGGGTAATAGTCAGCCAGACAGGCCTAGTAAAAATACTCCTTTGAAGAGGTAACAGATTAGTTATTCCAGAAAAAAATTAGACAAAGTCCAATGAAAAAGCAAAAAGTGAAAACTATATCTATTTTTACCCTTTAAAAAGAAATTCTATTTTTATATTTCTATAATTATAGTTAATTTTCAGAATTTTTGAGTAAAGAAAGGCAGCTATTCTCATTGTTTGCGGATTAGACTCCCAGCTAGCAGAATGCTACTATGGTGAAAACTGCTAAAGGAAATCTTGTAAGAGACAGCTAGATAAATTTTTTAAAAGTGTAAAAAATTTAACCTTGCTGGGAGCAGGCATAACCATAGTGACTTAAATAGATTACTCCCGTTTTCAGGGCTGTAAGGATGACCTAGTGAGTGAAACTGTCAAACTCTGAATACTCCCTTGCCACTCATCCTCCTTTACTTGCTGGCTGGCTGAAAGGGTAGGATGGACTGATGTAAAAAACAATCAAATAACCAAATACTAATAAAAAAGAAGAATGAAAAGCTTTCTGACCCCTATAGTTTGTTGAGAAGCTCTTAAGGATTGCTATAGCCATATTGGGATCCTTCCGTGATGTTGCTATTCACACCCTGCCTAGGGAAAACGCAGCTGAAATTATTCAATAGCTCTTTCTGGGTCTTTCCAAACTGCAGCTTTCTGGATATAGGCAGCACCTTTTAACCACCTACCCAGTCACAAGCCTTGAAATTTCTAATAAGTGTAGCAGGAGACTAGGTATCAGTTTCACAGAAGTAGTACAGCTCATGGTTATCATACTTATTTTGTTTACCCAGAAGTTTGGAAGTGAGTAAAAAATCATCACCGGCAGCAGCAGCAAGCATTACACTGTGTATGACAGAATATATGCAATTAGTATGTCTGTCTGGAAGCTAAGAGGATATCAGCAATTGCTATCAAAACCAGAATTCACATGGAGATCATTACAATTCAAACAGCTATTAGACCTGAATTTTTAAAAGACCAGAATAAAGTAGCCTGATTGGATTCCCCAGGGAATCTGGTGTTCAGCTGGGAGAGGCTTTAGCTTTGTTAACTGTCTAAGCAGTGGCAAGTGTTTAAACTGGAATAATAAGGTTTGAATTCCCAGGGTCAGCAGGCCAATGCGGAGAGGGTATTCTTAAAAGAAAAGCATGCTTTATAAAGCAATTAATAAAACTCAGACCCTAAGGTGGCATCTGTTCCATTTATTTCAAGAAAGGCGTTGCAGAATATCACCAAATTGCCTAATTTCTTTGTTTGAGTTCATTTGAAAATGTATCTAATTGTAAAAGAGTCCCCGGAGGACTGCCATCAGGTACAGCAGTCATATGTAATTCTCCTGGGCTCGACTTTGAATAGAAAACCGTAAGATGCAGTTCGCTGAAACTGGAAACCAAACTCGCTGTGAGAGACTGACAGCCACACGTTCTCACTTTCAGGTAAACTGGGATTGCCAGACAAAGCAGGCTCTTGTGCGGTCCTAATTTACAAAAAGAACCACTAAGTATTCTCTGTTATTATTTTCCTTTTCTTTCCTTTTTAGTTATGTTAATCCTGTAAGAGAGCAGAGAAGAAATATCGCTGGAGATACTCTTTTGGGACATCTTAGTCTGGCAAGAACCATAATTACATGGACGTTAAATTTCTTAATCGTATCTCTTTTCCTCTGTGTTTGAAACACTAATTTCTGGCTTGTTTCAATATGAGTTACACTGTAACTTTTTATACGACGACCTTTGGTCTGATCTTATAGATCCACTGTAAGTCAAAGGCAGTTTTAAATTACCACAGAGGAAGCCTCGTCTTCTTACATGTGCTGTAAATGCCACATAGCTTGTAAAAATCAAATAAACTACTGGACATTGTCAGGATTTAGGTTTGTGCTGCTGCTCTCGCTATTCCAGGCTTGCAAAGAATATTTCAGTCTCAAGGACTCAGTCAGCAGTTAAAATAAACAGCATTAACAAATCATTACAAATTTGTAATGGAAAGTAAAAAGCAAAATAAATACACATTTTTCATTTTAGAAAACTTTTGTTTAAATTTCACAACAGAGTCTGATACAGGGTGATCACTTACATCACTCATTTCAGGCTCAGATGCAGATTTAGCTGCCCTACGGAGACTGTGCACGTAAATTAACAACATGCATTTATAACCTGACCTCTGCACCAGAGCCTGTGGAGGGCATTTACGTGAGAAACCTGCGTGTGGGATCCAAGGGCCTGCGCAAGTGAAGGTCACAGGATATTTTCAGAAGTACCCCACAGGTTGCCTGCAGGATCTGGTTTTAAAATAGACATGGGAACCTCTCTCCTGTTAAACTCCATGTAACAAGGTACCAGAATATCTTCTCACGTGTTTACCGAGTTCTTAAGGTGACAGTGTAAGAACTACGTACAAGACAGTTCACTCGAACTAGTGTTAATGCAAGTGCTCATTCATGACTGAATCAGATCCTTAACAGGGCATGTCTGCAACTGGGAAGTGTTACCATGTCCAGCCAAAATTTCTGTACGGTAATTGATGCTAATAACTCTGATGCAAAAGTGCATCATATGGAACAAACTGTGCCTGAAAACACAAATCTAAGACCTTAATTTTGAACTATTCTGTAAATTAATAGCTAGAATTTAAAAAATAAATTGTTGCTTTTCAAAGCAGTTGAGCAGTAAAATCCTGCTCCAGCGAAAGTGCTGTTCCATGCCTCCAGACAGTCCTTTTCTTTGTTTACTCTTTGAAGATAGCTTCTACTAATCTTTGAAACGTGTCCACCTGAGGGATTATCATAGTTCAGATGTGTGTGAGCCTGCTTGGAAGCTGCAGTATTTACCTGCTAGTCATAACAGTCTTGCAGAAAGCTGAAATCAAATACCCAAAGACTAGGAAGAATTTTGATTGCATATTTGGGAGGTGAGATAAATTAAATCCAAAGTAAATAAAGGGCATGGGCTTTCCACGGTTAACTCACTTTGTAGCAATTGTTGTTTCTCTTGTAATCGATGGCTAATCCTACCAGTGATGTTCATAACTCATTATCAATAGTTAATTATTCAGAAAATTGCATGTAAAGGATCAGCTTTGTTCAGCTATTTCAAAAACCTCTCCCTCTGGGTTTAATCGATCAAAGTTGCCTCTTGGTTAAGCTCTGTGTTCATAAGAAAGTACAGAATAGCCTTGTGTCATAAAACATAAAAGTACTCCGTGTGTCTCCTCCTTGGGGAAACAAACAGCCTTTAGAGCAACCCGGAGCCCAGGGCAGGAGAGATGAACTTGCCTCCGCACAGCATCTTTCTCATCTTCCAGAGGCAGGAGGATGGGATGCTCTTCAGATGAAGCTGTCAGAGCAGAAGGCTCCTTCCCTTCCCTTTTGTCATCTCAACCGGAGTCATGAGGAGGTAAAGCAAAAGGCGTTGGCTTGACACAAAGAGCCATGATTTTCAATCGTTATCTTCAAAGCAGGCAGCATCTCGTCACCTGCTGCCTGTTTTACCTGCTAATTAAGGTAAGACACCTTCACTTTGATGTTTAAGGTTGGCCAGCAGCATAGCTTCTTCATGGCGTTGCTCACAGTATGAGGAAATGTTTAACTCAAAGCTATTCAGTGTTTATTAATAGAACAAAGGAAAACACACCCATGTCTCACTTCTTCATGTACCTAAAGCATTACCGTGGCATTGCTAACCTGAGAATTGACTTTTAAATAGTATCAGTCACCTGACTTTGGGGAAGTGTCACTGCAACTCAGGAGCCGTTGCTTCTCATGATCCTATCCCTTGACCCCAGATGGAAATATTGTCAATTCCAGCACCACAAGGAAGATGACCTTTCTGAACTTCTCCAAATACTGACGAAAAATGGGAGAGCCGCTGGTAGTTCATCCATGTGTGTTTTCCAGATGGTACTGCAGCTGCGAGGTTGCAATTGATTTCACAGCACGGATCAGATCACATCCCATGTGAGCTCCTGGTTGCTCAGCATTTTCCCAGGCTGGCCACTTAGACACTTGAATGAAAATGTAGGATGGCAATTTAAAGTAAAAATTTCCAGGTACATTAGTAATACCACTTAATGGTCGTAACCTTACTTATACTGGCTTCAGCAGAATAACTGTATCTAGCTATGGAAACCTTTGATGAAAAATGGTGGTGTCCCTTAAAGACGTGTCCCTACATAGAAAGAGGAGCTTGCATAGGATCTGCAGCACTCCCATGGGATTGATCGATGACATTACTAATGCAGAAATAAATGAGCTTCTGAACTATCTTTTTTATGCTGCCTTTTCCACTAACCACATCCTACAGCAAATGCAATAAATTCCTGCATATGGCACGGATTTTTGTGTTTAGAGGAGGCCAGCAGTGCTGAGGTCTTGGCGATACCAAAGCTTCAACTGTGACCAACCCTAAAGTTGTAAGTGCAAGGGTAAGATTCTCCCCATGTTCACTTTCTCATGCATGGACATGCAAAAGTAAATCAATCCTGACCCTACAGGATTAGATGATTGTTGGAAAACAGCAAGCACGAGGTAAATCTTTAGGTCCCGGTCTCACTGTGATTACGACATTTAGGAAATCAATTATCCCTTTTTCCCTGTGTGCCATCTGGAAGAGAAATGCCATGCTATTTTCTGGAATGAAGCCTCCCCTACATGTTGTAACCTCTCTAGGAAAGTTCATGCTGGGATATTTACAACCTTGGTGTCACTGCAATAACTTTTCCTTTGAAATCTTCAAATTAAAGGAAAGAAATTGATATTTCATGCCTTTCAGCTCTAAACAGCAGATTTAGAAAATTAGTTCCAGTAAAATAGCCTGATAGAAAGAATTTTGCAGGATTTGTTACTTCTGCCATATCCTATTACAATTATAATATGATGTATTTGACTTGCAGTAGTCCTTGGGGAGTCAAAACAAGGAGTAGGCATCCCACTGGGCTCTGCAGCACTCTCAGGTACAGAACAAGGGTCTTTGCTACTCCTAGTGTTCTATAATCTAAGTAACGTTTCAAAAAAAAGTGCAAAATGTGCTGCTCAAAATAATGATGAGGAATCAATACCTACTGTGTTCCTCAGCAGAGGTGTCTGTAAAGGAAGTTTACACTTGATCTGTACTTGCTCCATTTGTACTCCCTCACTCTGTTTTTCTACAGTTCCCATTCTCAGGTCTTGAACCCTTAGAGGAAGCAGCACAATTTTCCAAGGACCTCAACTCATCTTCTGTGTTATATGATATATTAAGCTCTGCCATTAAAAAGATTGTCCAAATGTGTCTTGTGTAAAAAATAATGGCAGTACTCAAGCATTTCATATGTGGACATAGCAGCTCCATTTCCAAAGTGCTGCACAATATGAGGATGAATGAATCTTTACTCATGAGGTAAGTACAGCAGGTAAATATCATCCCTTAATCAATTGTGCAAGTAGAGACAAAGATTTTTACATTGTGGTAGGGTTAACACAAGTGGTCTCCAGATGGTCCAGAGAACCACAGCTCTTGTAACTGAATGATGAAAATATCTGGTGACCTTGGAGGAATCCTGATTCTTCATCCAGAAATTCTGGGAACCACTGATCTGTATAAAATCACACAATACTGTGATTTGACACTGTTCTGAAATTTGTGCTGTCTGGTACTGTCATGTTTGGGAGAAGGATCTGATTTTACTCAGAAAGTTCAAAGAAAAGACAACCTGTGTGAAACTGCTGTAGCCAGTGCCATAAAGCAATAGCATGGTTGGGTTTACACTCTCCTCTCTGCCACTGATGTGTGAGGACCTGTCCTGGGATGTCTGCAGGACAGGAAGCAGGTCTCCCTCACAGTGTTTGCTGTGTGTTTCCTCGTAATGTGGGTACAAAAGGACAGATATTTCACCAAGTGAAAATTGTTCCTGAGTCATTAGAAACAGGAGTTCATTATTATCTCTACAGCAAATTGTGTGAGTGGATATCATTAAAATCCCATCTTTATCTGCATGCATGCATAACATCTTGTGTTTTAACTCTAGGAAGAAATCAATTTTATTGCAAGTAGTTTGGATAGTGGATTTTACTTTTTTGACATCATTCCATTTGTGAAAGTGCCAGTGTTGTCGTTATCACTCGTACTAACCAGAAAGTCTTCTCACAGTTGAAAAAAACAAGTAGCTGTGAGATATCCTGGGAACTTCCATGCAAATGGATGGACTGGGAAAACCAGGACACTCTGAAACTGTCCTTTTGCCATCGAGGCTGTGTGTGGGAGGGTGAAAATGCTGGTGGGAATGAGCTGACACAGACAACCTTCAGTTTGGTCAAAATAAACTCTTTTACTAAAGGCAAAACCTTTCTCACCAGCATGTCAGATCACTAGGCTCATAGTAATCAAACTTTCTGAGTTGAAAAAAAGTACAAAAATCCTGCGCAAAAAAAGCGGAGTTCTGTTCTCTCTTCCCTTTCCTCTGATTTGTTCTTGGACCTTTTTAAAGCACATTTTGATCTTCTTTTGAGGGATCATAAATTGCCATGAGAGGCCTCTCACTGGCCTGGTATTTTTGGGTGGCAACAGCAAGAATAAGTCAATACCTCCTCCTTCAATCATTTACACAGTGCCATACTTCCAGAAAATGAGGCAAAATGACAGCCAACCCCTGCAATCCCTCCTCCTGATAAACCCTGCAAGCCAGTGCCAAATTCAATACAACCCATCATTTTTGTTCAGTTACTCTCTTAACACGAGCTGTCACGTTATTACTATGGCTTCTGTGAAGCGAAGCCCTTGGCTAGTAAATAAAGCGAGATCCTTAGCACCATACCAGCAGGTCTTTCCCCAATAAAAGATGCTGCATGCAGCCAGGAGAGAAATGCAGCCAGCCTGGATGGGTGAGACCCCCATTGCAAGGTGTGCCGAGCCCCGCCGTCCCCCCGCCTGTCCTCACCTCTGGCAGGTGGCAGGACAGCAGCCGAGCTGCTGGCACCTGCCCTGGGATGCTCACCTGAGCTCTCAGGGCACCTGCCCCACTCTGCAACATCACCCATTTCAAAGCCAGAGCGACACCGATGCACCACTTTTTTCATACCATATGCCGTTGTTACCATCCTACAGCCCCTTCAGTATTTCTACTGACTCTTAGCAAGGCAAACCACTGCCTCTTGCTTGCTATAAAAGCTGCAAAACAGGGAAGGCAGAAGCCTCAGGACTTGCCTCAGCTGCAGGGCTGTTGGCTGCCCTCTGTGCATGGGTCCCGGCCCCGGCAGGTGCTGGGACTTCCTCAGCCTCCCCAGGCGTGGACTGGGGGAGCAATGGCACGTGCCCACCCCAGCGGGATGCCAGGTGTGGGGGTCAGAACAACTGTTTTGTTTAGCAGTGAGAAAACATAAGGAGCTCTAGAGCGTAATTCAGAAAAAAATGAGCTAATTTTAGCGTGATAAACTCAATCCTGCATCACACTACTGGGATGAAATTAAGATCTCCATTCTTAATTCCTGAAGAGAGCACCGCAGAAGCAGATGCTTCAGCTTAAAGGCTAGTGTCTGCCCCCAGCAAAGCCCAGGGAAAGGAAAGGATCCTTAAAAAGCTCTTCATGGTCAAATGATTCTCAAAACAGGCTATTTTGGCCTAGGCCCAAGAGAGCCCTAGAAAAATCTAGAAGATGATCTAATCTATTATCCACTGCTCGTGTTGTCAGAAAAACTATTTGTGGTGAGTTAAAGCGAGGCGCACGTGGTGCTCCTAACAGCTTTACCAGCATCCCGTGAACGGAGAGGTCCCTCCCGGTGGGGGAACGTCAGTGAGCAGCTGCAGCTCTGCCGAGATGGAGAAGCTCCAGCTGAGGAAGATATTACCTGGTGTTTGCATTGGCCCTGGTCATCTGAAAAAGGAGAGAAGCTCGGCATTTAGTTTTCTTGAGTTTCTGGGGAGAAGAAATGAGAAAAAAATATGGGCAGGCGGAACAAAGCTCTCCCTCAAATCACCCAGCTGTCAAATTTGACAGGACGGTTATGGAAAGGGAGAAGAGCAATCAGGAACTTGGAATCCCTGGAGCAGAGTTATAAAATGTCCAGAAAATATGCTCTCTTGGCCTGAGATGCTCCTGCCTCCCCCACCGGGTATAAAAGAGGCAAACCTGCCAGGAGCTGCCTGTGCTGGAAGAGGGTGGCGGAGGACTCAAGCTTAGCTACTCAGTGATGGGTAAGGAGGTTTCCGACTGTCCTAGAGCTGCTGGTTTTTAATCAGGCTGCTCAGACAGCACTGCACCTCACCTTTCCACGCTGGGTCTCAGGCTTTGCCACTGCGACTGTGATCCTCCCTCAAAGGCTCCCATGTAACACGTTTTCTCTCACAATCCACATATGAATAAAATATGAAAAGTGACCCTCGTCTACACGTTGCATTTTTTGCTTGATGTAGATACTTTGGCACATGTGCAGTGTTTGGTCTGAAAGAACAACCCAGGAGGAAAATGGGAGCCATAGTGTAATAACACTTTACATTTCCATAGCCCACCACGCCAACCGCCTTCAAAGTGCATGTGAATGAGATTCGGAGATTTACTGCCACACATTCATTCTTCTGCCAAACAGCATTATTCTGTTATCAATATTCTGCAGGCGCCTGCCCTCGGCTTTTGTATGTGTGTGCCTGCCCTCAACGCCACCACTTCCTTCTCTGGGTATGGCTGTAGTCAAGCATAATTATGCAAAGCAAATGTGTCAGCTCACACAACAGCAGCCTCGGTAAAATGAAATCCCTACGCTTGCCTCTTAGCAGTAGGAAGATCACAACTCTTTGGTGTTTGATTCTGATCTCACACTTGCTCCCTGCTAATGGAATTTCCTTGACTTCAAAGCAGACACGATTTACACAGGAGTGAGATCCTCATACAGCCCCGTGAGTGTGAACTGCTCTCAGGCAGTCACACATAGTGGTCCAGCAGAGTAATAATCACTCCAGGACTGAGTTCTTCCACTCCTTCCATGGCTGACATCCCACTGAAGACTTGTTAACAGCAGTCAGCGTATGTGGATCCTTCATTTTCTGGTGTCTGACATCACATCAGCACCAGTGGGATTAACCAGTCAGGCCCAATCACAGCAAAAAGTACCGTGATGTCAGATTTTAAACCTGGCCTCAATGCTGTGAGCTCAGCGCTCATTTCTGGTGGTGAGCTGGAGGAACAAAGACATGACAACAGTTTGAGAAGGGCTTAATCATCACTGATATTAATTGCAGTTTCCAGCTTGGAAACTATGGATTTGGTTCAGCATTATTGTGTGCTTGTTAAAAAAAAAAAACAAAACAAAACAAAAAAACAAAACAGCCCACATGAATTAGTAATGGCAGGAAAGACTAGAAGCTCCTCCAGGTACCAGCAAAATAAAAAGTATGCACAATTTTCTTTCTGTGTACATACTTTACAATGCTGAAAGAAATTGGTCTGCTGAAAAAGTCAACACTTTCCAAAGGAAAAATTTATCACTTTATCTCAGACCTATGAATAAACACAGGGCCATTAAGGAGATGGATAAGAAAAGTTGGTTTATTACTGCTTTCAGATGCTGTGTTTTCTACACCGGGAGTAGGCGCATGGCAAATTTTACAGTCATAATACTCGTCCTCACGAGGAAGAAGGATATAAAATATCAAGCCAAATCTTTATAAGATAAATTATTCTACAAATGAGCGAATGCCTGCATCTAAATATTTGTTTGTTCTTTAAAAAACACCTCTATCAATAGATGCTGATTAAAATGAGACACTGGAATATCAATTTGAGGCAACAATCAAGATCGAGCCTGATAGCTGGAGGCTTCCACAATGAAATTCACACCAACACCATTCGTGTAAAAAGCAGCATGACAGCAACACAGCAAGGTATAGGAAAAGGACAATAAAGGACATCAGAGACTGATTGCGCGGCTTCAGACTGCCATGGTGGCTGGATGAGCCACCAGGCCAGAGCGTGCAGCTTTTCCGCAGCGCAGCTGATGCACTGCAAGCTCACACCCTGCCGTGCACTGCAGTGACTTGCTCCCGCTCCAAGAGCTACTTCTGAGTGTGAACTGTAAAACAAGGAAGTCTGTTTGTTGACTGCATGAGCAGCATACCAACATTTTCATGTCTTTGCAAACTGTAAGCACTCACTTGAGGGGAAAGGACAATTGAGAAGATGCTCCCGGGCAGGAGATGACAGGAGTGAACTAGCCAGGACTTGCTGCTTCCTCCACCCAGCCTCTGCTGAGAGCGCTTGCAGGACCCATGGGCTTGCTGCCTCTCAAAGCTGGTGGGAGGAGAAACTTCTCCTCAAAGCTTTCAGTGCAGCACTGTCCAGCCATCGTCGCTTGGTGAGCCTCCAGCCTGGGAGATGCACTTGTTCTTCTTGAGAGCTGCGTGTTTCTTTGACACCGCAGCTGGCACCAATGTGGGAAAATGAAAAATTGATGTATTTGTTCTGGCTGAAATGCAGTGGGGAAAATGCATGATAGTTGGTGGGGGACAGCCAGCACAGTACTAGCTCCAGTGTCTTCTGCTGGCCTTTCCAAACTGGATTAAGCTAAATGGCAGCAGATCATGAGATTAAACTCTATACATAGTATAGAATATGCATAAATGCTACATGCATTAAACTATACACAGATTACATGGCATAGCAGGGAAGAAGCACAGGATCAACACAAGTGTAGAAATAGCTATTAGGCTTTTAAATTCTCATTTTCACCTTCTACACACTAACAGTCCCCTAAATACCTCATGTAGCCAAGCTCAGAAACCTGACACATTAAGCAATAGATTTTGTCAGACTTTCCCACTATCCTAAATTATCTATGTTCGATAAACACTAATGATATCACTTTCTCCATTTTCCCACAATGTCTCCTGATGAGGAAAGGAAAAACCTTAACTTCCAACTATAATAGCTTTCTCAGCTTTTAAATAAGGTTTCCCCCACCCAAAGATGTTAAAATTCAGCTTTCCAACATTGCTGCAAAAACAGTGTCCAGAATCACAGTGTACTGAAGCCTCAGCTCTGTGCTGCTGCATAGTGCAGTGGATCATTTGTTGTTTTTTTTTTTCAACTGGAGATCCCAGAAATCAAAGGGAATTTGTGGGGTACCTCTACAGAGTCTGCAGAAGGCAACTGAGAAAAGTAAGATCATGTCAGCAGGCTAAAATTTGCTATATAGGCATCTGTATCTTCACATAAAACCCAAGCAACTGAAAACAACTGGTATAGCAAAAATATAAACTACAATGACTTTTTTGCCTTAGTGTGCATGCATCTGGGACTTTGATGTTTCCTCTGAAGAGGGAAAAATGTTTTGCACATAAGACAGAAAAAGAAGGCGAGGTATTTGTTTGTTTGCTCTTCAAGGCTAATAATAACCTATGGTCCATATCAGAAATGAGTGCAGTGTAAACTACAGAGGATCAAGAAGTGTTTGAGTTTTGGTGACACTCCTACTTATTTTGAGGTTTTTTCAGTTTTTAGAAAACTATGTGTGACCTGTGCCTCGGGGAGACAATGTATGCTAAGAGGGGATGGACAGGTTACTCAACCACTGAGAGTTTGTCTTGGTGTTGGAGTAGTCCAAGTGGTTTGCACTAGCCTAACATTGAACTGGATTCAAAACCTTAAGAAAGGAACGATTTGGAGGGATGAAAAAAAAGTAAAATGGACACGTCTTTGGGCTCAAGCATTTCACTTTAGCTCAGTCTCAGTTCATCCATGGCTATGGTGATGTTATCATGAAACATGCAGAGAGCATAAGCAGGCATCCACCACCGAAAGGGCTGTCCCTGCCTTCGAGGGACTCATCTTTGCCTCCGTTTTCCTTCCCACGCCTCTGCCTCTGGCTCCCTCCTCCTGCCCCGCAGCAGTCAGAGGTGTGAGCACTCCTCCTCTCCATCGGCACACCGTCCAACAGTCAGGCTTGCAGTCCATGGGCACTGTGTCAATCAAAGAGTTAAAAATAGAAAGAGGGCTGGGTTTTTTTTCCTCAGTAGTGTATAATACCTGTCAAAATGAAGTGGCTTGTTCTTAGGCTAACCTTTGCCGACCTGTGTTCCTGTACCAGGTAGGTAATCACTGAAACCTGTGTTTGCTCTCTTAGCCTACCTATCGCAATCAACTGAGCAGCCCGTGATAAGGTTGTTATGTATTTTAGAGCAGTTGGGAGATGCAGGAAGGAAAGGACAAGCGGAATGCTGGGATTCACGCCTCCCTTTGTTTAAATCTTGGTACAGAGGAGCTACCCATGCAAATACTTCAAAGCACGTCAAGTGTGAGCAGCTGTTCAGGACCAGCTAATGCTGTACTATTACCGAATGAGCATCAGCACGCTATCAGGCAATATTAACATTGGGTGGTGGGTGGCAGAAAGCCATTATGGGCTTTGTTATTAGTAGTTTGTGTTGAACAACTTCACCCTTAATCTTACGGAAGTGTATTATTTCGCCCTAAGACATAAAATGCCCTCGGAGGCACCTGGCACATTCTACTTGCTCTATGGTCCTTTTGACTTCTCTGTCCTCTTCTCTCCTCTGGCATGTCTTTAGACGTGCCCAGTGATAGGGATGTGGTAGCGTGTAATGGAGGGGAAGAAGCGATGAGGATCTAACTCCCTCAGACTGTAATCTTGCTGTCCAATTCAGTGTGCTACCACTTAGTCAAACTTTGATATGATAATTAGCCTCTGGCCTCTTTTGCAGCCAGCTCTGCTTAACTCACTAGAGATTTTGAGGAAGGGCACTGGTCTCTCCCTCTCTCATTACTGCTGCTGCTGTCTGAATGCTAACTTGCAGTCACTGCAAGTAGGAGGACTGGGAGAGTCTGGGCACGCAGAGTTAAATTAATCCAAAGGTTATTTGTATCACATTAAATTTTTCCTGCCATTTGCTATATACAACAAGAAGAGGGTCTCAAATGATGTAATGCACATGGAAGGCATTGATAATATATTATGACAGGTATAGTAAATTAATTTGGAGACTACTATAAACAGTGTGAGAACATAGATTTTATTGCAGTTTCATCTGTGGAAAGATGGCAAAAATATCTCTTTTCTTAGTAATTTAAGAGACTGTAGTTTCTTCCAAAATACTTTGATGAAAACTTCTGCTTCTGAGACAAGGGAGACTCCACTTGACTGGCCAGAGTCCAGCAGAGCTTTAGCAATTTAAACCAGCTGAAACCATGGCCCATAATACTGTGTTTGCACCCTCAGCCCTGGAGAACATTTAAACAGGGCAGATCCAAGTTTCTACAGTCAGTGGAAAGACTAACATTAATTTCAGAGCTAAAGTGAGCCATTAGCCAAACTGAGTTGATTCATTTTAGATGAAAAGGAGGCATATATGAAAAAAAGTCAGATTTTCAGTTTCAAAAGCACAGATTTCAGAAAGTGAACTGATTAGTGAGGCCAGTCAGGCCAAAGAGTTGTAAGGTACTTCAGCTGAAGAGCTATAGTTTATTTTCAATAAAAGCTGCAAAGAGCTCTCTGGAATTCACTTCACAAGGAAAGGAGGAAAACTTGCAAGAAGGGGTTACATGCTGAAATGGATGGAGAACCACCTTAGAAAGTCCAGCACAGCATCCATTTGGAAAGGAGCAAAGAGCTAATCAGCAAAGAAAACTTCATTTTGGAGGCCAGGAAGCACAGGGTTGGGATAAACATTGCCAAAAGTCAAACCGAGTAAGAAGTTTGCAGAGGAAATTAAATAGTAATAACAAAAGGAAATCATAAAAAGTTATTTAGCTATTGAAACACAAAGATTTTGAAGGAGAAAAGAAGTGATGGTTTTATACCGAGAGGATTAGAGCTGGCATAGGTGTGTGAAAATGCTAAATGAAACTCAGCTTTGGTTTTCTGTAAGAACATTAAAATCTGGAGAAAAGGACAGATATGGGATGAGTGTCAGGAAATTGAAAATATCTCCTCAGGGGAGAAGCAAAACTCTGAGAGCTGGATGCACTCAGCCAGCGGGGAGCAGATCCCTCACCGCAGGATGCTCGGAGACCTGGCAGCCGCTCCAAGTAATTTTGTCAAGCCATGAAGGAGAGGGATCCACATGACTTGAGAACAGTAAATACAGCAACTGTAATTAACAAAGTGAACTTGCATCTAAAGGCACGTTAGCTTGATTGTAATAGTATGCAAGAGTACAGGGCGAATTTTAAAGGAAGGGAATAATTAATGATGTGATGATTAATGAAAAATCAAAGAAAGAACAACAGCCTGGGCCTGCCAGCTGGAGGGTACCAGGCCAGCCTCATGCCTTTCCTTGCAAGAGAGCTGATTGATTGCTTTAAGGAAGGTAATTGCCGCCGAGCGAAGCTGTCCGAACATCAGAGAAGCACTCGTGATATGGGAAATCATCAGCTGAAATGTAGGGGGAAGAAAGGAAAAGCACACAAACTGTAGCAAGAAAGCAAGGAGTGGCTTTAAAGGGAGATGGTAACGGGTTGTGCTGAAGAACTTGTAGCATTTCCCAGGGCAACTGGGATCTTTTCAGCTGTTTCCATCAAGGACTATGGTTGAAAAAGTAGGTGCGTGTTAATGAAATGTGCTTATTAGCCACTTGCACGAGACAACTTCCCACAGAAAGACATCTGAACATGGTGCAGGTAGAAACAGATAACCTGCAACTCCAGAATAATAGAAGTAGTGTGAAATTAACACCTGTTTCGAGATCATGCCTTTAGTATCTAACAGAAGGGTTTCTGCAGGAGTCTGGGGATTCACCTAGGTGACTCACTACAAGCGTCTGGCAAAGTGACAGAGAAGGAGAAAGAACAGGGAATTTTATTCATTTGCAGGAGCTACTATGAGTCACCAGGGTGACATGGCTCTACAAAATGCAAATGTCATCCTAGAATTTGTTAGGGAAAGTACTTCCAATAGACCTAGGAAAGTGATCACAGCCTTGCACAGCACACTTCTCAGTGTTACTTGGAATATTGAGAACAAGACCAGTGACCCATATTCAGGAGAGAGAAATTGATATGGAGGAGGTAAGAAGAAAAACAGTACTCTATGTCAAGAGACTGGGAGAGTTTGACTTGCTTAGCAAATCAAGTGTTCCACTGTGCTTGAAACACTGACGTCTTGGTTAAGGAGAGAGTATAGCCCAATGTGCATTTTGGGTTCAAAAAAATGGTATCCTTGCCTTTCTAGTCATCAGCCCTCATTTTTTAGTCCTAGTTTCATCAGAAATCTCTGGAGTGGTACGCACCTGAGGGAAGGTGTGTATCTGATGGTGCCTCTCTCCATCTCTGTTTTTTATTGAGTTTGGACTTCCTCACCTATCACACCTGGGAAGGGATGAAGAAACACCCTTAACATAAAAGGATGCAGTAATAAGAAAGGTTGCTTTGATATTTGTCATCATACTTGGAAATAGGTACCTAAAACATCCTTCTGGGCAGGTAACCAGAGGTCTATATTATAGAGGGCTAAAGGTAGGAGACATGAATCCTACATTAAGGGCTAGATATGAATGTGTGCTTTCTTATGCTAAGAAATTGAGGTAGGGAGACTTCTAGGGAATTTTTGATGTAATAGTTCAGTGTCTAAAGTACTTGTCCAGGCCATGGGTCAGGTGAGCCAAGTACCCTCCTCAGCTTGGAAAGCTCAAACCCATATTTTTCTACATTTCATAAGAGAGGGTCCAAACCTATAAGCTGTAGGTGAATCTGGGGTGTGGAGATAGTCCACCTTTCATGTTACAGCCATGCCACTGAGCATCTGAAACTGAATATTTGTGAGGGAGGGAGCAAGCAAGAGGCAACACAGCTTATTAAGAAGTTTTGACTGGGATGAAGACAGGCAGAGAGAGCAAACAACATAAGCCTTGTTCCCTTAAGAAAATGAAACAAGCAGTAGTTAAAGTAAACAGTTTGCCCTTTCCTGGAGACAGGAATGCAACCTGTCATGTGATCTTTGTTGTAAACAGATGGTAATTCCTTAGAAGACTTGGAAGATAAATACGTGTTCTTGTGTGAACACATGGTGAAATGAGGCTTGGACCACATCCCTCAAAGGACTTACATGTAAAGGCACACAGTGGGTGAATCCCAGACAGACACGGGTGTTGAAATGGGTGCCCCTCTGGCCAGCTTATCTGTCCATCATCTGGGTTAGCCCTTTGAGTGGAATTCATCTCACCTGATCGACATGGGGTATCAAATGGAAGCTAGTTCTCCAGGTGGCCCATGATGAGTGAAAGGGGACAGGCGGTTCAGCACTCCTACCTGGTGTGCTTGTCCCACATCGAGGGGACCACCCTGCTGTCTTCACAGGTATTTCTGCTGGTTACAGGGAGAGCTGGACAGACAGCTTGGATGACGCATCCTGTGTCTGAGAGCTAACACCAGGTGGGACAAATCCAACCATGTGGACCTTAGCACACAAAGATCCAAGTCACGGGCACTTGGGCTCCTCTGAGGTCCAGATACTTTTGGGAATTGTACCTGGCAAAAGGCAGGATGGAGAATGAAGATCGGCTTGCCTGTGAAAGACTGCAGGCCAAACAGCTGTGGATCAAAGAGTTTAATAGTTTCATTGGCAAAGATGATAGATTTTTGCATGTTCAGCAAACCTAATCTCTTCATTTAACTTAGAAAATTTACAAGCTCTCCTGGCGCAGTTGGTGGGGCTTGTAACCTTTGTGATCAGATGAAGCCAATGGAACATATGTGTTACGACTGCCAAGTAGTTCAGATGTTTCCCTCCTTCTTCCTTTAAAACAGCACAAAAATAAAAGTAAACAACTACCATTAAGATTAAAAAATACAGCATTCAAATCCCAGGAAACCTCCCAAATCAGAGATCTCACTGCAGAAATAATTTCATCCCATTTTCTACTTTCTGGGAAAAGTGTTTATCATCAGCATGTAGCAAGACCATAGAGATTATAATGGTTCTACAGATGGCAACGTTCACTTCAGGAATATCTTTCCTGTTTCAGGGCTTGATTTCTCAACCTGAATTTTTTCATTAACTTTAATGTTTCACTTTTCATTATCCTCCCATAGGGAAATGACTTGACAAAATAATTAGGAATGCCAGCTTGATGCAGGAGTTCACTTACCACACATCTCCTCATTTTCCTGTTTGCATTTGTGTAACAGGGCTCTGTATGTGTAGATAAACAAAGAAGAGTCCCGCAGGTCTGGGAGTAAGCCAAATACAAAGAAAGAAGCAGGTAAGCAAAGCTAACTCCTTATCGTCAAATAATTCTGAGCTCGTTGGACACATCAATGGTTTAGAAGGTGCTGAAGTACTTTAACAAGAAAAATGCTAAGAGGGAGCACTACCGGGGGTTATGCCTACTCTGCATCCAGTGGCAGCCCCGGCTGCCCCAGGGTGTGCCAGACACAGCACAGATGCAGCAGTACCAGGGGAAGGTGCAGCTAAAACGAACCTGGTGGGCATGTGGGACCCCTGCACTCAAACATCACCGGCAAGTGGGTCCACTGCCTACGCACACCTCCAGTATAAGCTACCCACGGGCAGTCTCTGCAGACTGCTGCTGAGGTGGGGTGGGATGGGATAGGGTGGGAGCATGTTCTGGAGAGCATTTTCCAAGGGAGTAGAGAGCTTTTGAGTAAAGAGTTTGGTTGAAAAAAAGCCCACCTCGAAACACTTCATAGGGAAAAGCAATAGCAAAGGCTCAGTAGTGCTTAAGGTGGAAATTATGGTACCAGCTTCAGAGGTTTGACACCGTAAGGAGTCTGACCCAATGCCCAGGATGGGAAGAGATTAGCCACAATCCTGTTTGTGTGGCCACAGATGTACATGGCATTGCAAAGATGCCATCAGAGAAGGAAAAAGCATCTTTCACCTCTCCTTCTTCAACTTTTCACCCTGCAATATTTGTGAGGTTGTTTTAAGCAGCACAGCTCTCGTGCCTCTTCTGACTCTTGTGCCAAGGTAAAGCTCTTGCTACATGAACAACGCCCTGAAACACCTCCGGTATTTACGACACATTGCTTAACTGAACAAGGCCCAGGGCCGTGGCAGTTTCACAAACACCTAATTTTTTTCAGAAGGGATAGTAAGTATTGGTTTCTAGGAGTCAAGATCTGTGAATGTTCTCTGGCAGTGCAAGTGCGACTGTAAGAACAAGGAGGTCATCATGAGAAAGGAGCCACGGACTTAGTGCTGTGACACTTAGTTTCTGTCTGGAGTGAAACGTGAGGTTTTCTACACATCAGGGACGTCAGAGTCTGTGAGACACATTAAGTTCATTACTGAATTAGGGCATTCAAATACAGATCTAGAGCTGCATCATCTTTTCCATAAAGTCCAGAAAAGATTCTAACTAAAACTTTGGTTTGAGCTTGCCTGCAGAAAGTTTGTTCTTAGTCTTCATTGTCTAAACTCAGTTTTGAAGTTACTCCGTTTTTTTCCTATGTGCTTATGTATACACATGTATATATATGTTTCTTTTCCACCTTTTTTAAAGAACTGCCCTCTTTTCATAACTGAAAATCAGGATGTATGTCTGCATTTGATATCTCACAACTGAAGAGCTGGCAAACTAGTTATTTTTATCCCTATTTTACAATCTCCTAAGAAAGCAAGATTTTACTACCTTTCTCTTGGGTCATCTTTCCTCTGAGCTTTTGAGCTTGCTATCAGTTGCAATCACATTTGACAGAGGGACAGAAAGTCTTAATTCCTGGGTTTTTTAAAATCAGTAACTGCTTAGGGGAGAAGATAAATTTCTTCAGTGAAGGCAAGTTTTCAGGGCTGTACCAGCTGGTACATCTCCCCTGAATGCCCAGATATCTGCTGGTGGGGTGCAGCAAAGAGTTGGGAAGGGAGGACTTGGGGGGATGTAGAGGGCAGAAGAAGGAGCTGGAGTTTTAGCATATGCCACTCATTCAATTCAGTAAAAAAACATGCAACAACCTAGCCATATTGTAAACATGCAAAAAAATGGTATCACACTCCCTTCAGAGAAAGGTTTAGCGTACCTAAACAGTTCCACTCTTTCTGTTCCACCAGACTCCCTCTATCTTGGTATTAGTGGGAGCAGACCAAGAATGTACCACTTGCAAGTGATTTTTCTATTTTTGAATGAAGAGGAATTTTGCCTCTTCTGTGTCTTCCTGGTTGGTTGGATTCACATAAAAGTGCCTGATTCCTGTGTCTAAACTCGGAATTGACCTATACACTGGCCAGCAATCTCTCTCTTTTTGATCTATTTCTGCAGTGGAAGAATAATAAAGCTCTCACTAGTTCCTTGGTTTTAGCTATTTTTAGAATTAAATATAGTGCATGTGTCTTTTTTGCCCTTCTTTTGAAACAGAAGGCAAGAAGACATTGCTGATTAGCAGATCAGCTCCAGGTCAAGTCTTTTACAAACAGTACAACCCAATGTTAGCAAGATCAAAACTACTTTTTAGTTCCTTGTGTGAAAGTGGGTGCATTCACACTTGTTCTTTCTGTCTGACAGGCTCAAGTCTTTGCTGTTGCTGCTCATGATAAGCTCTGATACATGGCTAGGCATCACCTTTAGCACTAGTGCTCTGCCTTCTTCAGCACAAAGTTATTCTATTCCCCATCATTTGGACCCTGAGCATTTTCACTCTTAGTGACATGGCATCCAGTGCAAGCCTCAGTTTTGTTTTCTCCCAGCAGGACAGTATTTTTCTGTGGAGACATACAATCCTTCTGCAGAATCATGAAGGACACCTCATGGCCAGCTGCAGCATTTTCTGCAGTGACATAATTAATGCTGACAATAGGTGCCATTATTTGGCATTGAGCTGACCCAGCAGGGTGAACCTGCGAAAGGAAGGTATAGTGATTTGATCACAGTCACAAGGTCACCATAATCCCAGTCCTCTTTCTGCTGTCTCTCCTCTCTGCTACAGCTTCATTACAACTTTTAAAGTTCCACCATAGGCAAGTTTGTACCCCTTTTGGTCTGAATTAGTGATGGCTATGTAACTTGTGTGACAACTTATTTTATTCTTAGCAGTGGCTAAAATTCGTCACCTTTTCTCCCAGCCACATCCTCACACCTTCCCACAGCACCTCAGGAAGCAGCACCCAGCACACACATGTCTCTGGCTGTTCCCTCATGAGCCGCATCCTGCCAAGCAGGAGCATTCACAATCATGAGTCAGGCCTCAATGCTGTGTAAGAGTTTCCTAAAAAAAACCAGTAATTCTTGGTAATTTTAAGGGACTGTTGGGGAGTTACGGCTTGTAACTTGTTTTACAGAAATGTAGGAGGGTTGCTCTTATGTTCCTGTGACTCAGGTTGCCCCATCCCCATGGGAGCCCAAACACACCGCTGTTTTCATTGCAGCTTGCTCTGGACCCAGGCTGAAGGCAACGGAGAAGTGCTGAGACATCTTGCAGCGCTTTTTGCTCTGGCCTGCTCTGAGGACAAAGGCAAGTGAGATGACATGGTTAATCTTTACCAGGCAAGGCTAGAGAGAGGATCCGGAGCTATCTAAGTGCCAGCTAATGCTGCCTTGGCAACAGTTTAATGGGCAATGGCCTGTACTTGAATGACTTCAAGAAAAGATGTAATCAACCATTCGCTATCTTCCTTCTTTCCATTAAGTTCAAAGTACTATATAATCACTTCAATTTTCTTTCAGCGGTGATAAGGCTCAAGTATAAACCACAAAGCCTGAACTCTCAGTCAGCCTCCATGTTTTATCCCGGATTTATCTTCAGCCATCATCAGGTGCTGTCTTTCTGCCTGACCCCATATGGAAACTGGCCTCCAAGGAGGGTCAAGTATTCACTTTCATACTCCTCTGTGCTGAAATGCTTTTCCTGGCAAGATTAGATAAAGCAATTCCTTTTCATTTCAGGCCATCCCAAGTAGATGCTTTATAAAAAATCTACTTTAAAGCAATTCTTCTTCTCATTTGCTATAGGTTTATAGACTGAGACTATGGCCAGGCTATTTTTATATTCACTGTGCCAGGAACAAAGCCCAGTAATTTATTCTGCTTGTAGAAAAAATATTGATTTGTATCTTAAAAAGGCATTTAGAGGATATTGTCAAAGACTTCTCTCCCAGTCACTACCTGGTCAGAACCTACAATATGACTCGGAGCCAAATCCAGTCAAAGCATTTAGGGGTACAGTTTAATTAAGTGCAATTTAAGTAAGTACAAATTAAGCAAAATTTGCATTATTCCTGCATTTTACATTGAACAGCCATTGATGAAACATAGTAGCAGTGCTGGCAACAGAGGCTGGGATTTTCCCTCCCCCGAGTCTTCGCCATGTGGACCCTCTCTTGCTCATCAGGTTTCTTTACCTTGCAGCAGCACCAGCCACAGGGGAGAGGAGAGTGCCACCAGTTTTCCTATAGCCTAGAGCAGGGACATCAGCTGGGACAGTCTGCTGAGATGTGGGAAACAAGGGTTCACACCTCTGTGAAGAAAATATTAAATATCTCCCTTCTGTGTGAATGTCCTTGCCACTTGGCTTTCAGCAAGTTTGTCATTTAAAGGTGGGATCACACTTTCAGATGGTTTCTACAATGTGCCTGAAACCCTGGGGCACTACTGCCTTGGAGGGACTCACTCATGCAGTGATGCTCTGCCTGCCCAGCTGGTCCTCAGCCCCACCGGGACCCCACAGCTCCTGACACGGACCTGCACAGAGTGGCTGCTCCTGCCCCCCAGACCCAAAGACGGCTGGGGCCGTGCAGGCAGGCATTGGGGCTCACCCTTCAGCCAATGACTGGACAGACAGGCACCTGCTGATGTACATAGCTCATGTCCTCAGCCGGGCCGTGATCCTGCATCACTTTGAATGACGCTGCTGTCCTGCCTCTCTTTGCTGCAGCCCATAGGAGGGATTTCCATATATCTGTAACTCTGATGCAGGGGTTGTGATGCCAAAGTTGCGGTCCAGCTACCCTTTCCCTCGGCAATCCTCTCCATGCTATCTGAACAGTAGCCGGCACAGAGACAGGCTCTGCCGCATGCAATGTGCTGCTGCTTTGGCCATGCCATATCTCCTTAACTGGGGGAAATACCTGGACCCCAAGAACGGCACAATCCCAAGCACAGCTACAGGCTGGGCGGGCAATGGGTTGACAGCAGCCCTGAGGAGAAAATTTAGAGGTATTGATTGATGAAAAGCTCAACATGAGCCAGCAATGTGCACTTGCAGCCCAGAAAGCCAACCATATCCTGGGCTGCATCAAAAGAAGCGTGACCAGCAGGTCGAGGGACAGGATTCTCCTCCGTCTACTCTACTGTGGTGAGACCCCACCTGGAGTACTGCGTCCAGCTCTGGGGTCCCCAGTACAAGAAAGACATGGAGCTGTTGGAGCGATTCCAGAGGAGGGCAACAAAGGTGATGAGAAGGCTGGAGCACCTCTCCTATGAAGACAGGCTGAGAGAGTTGGGGTTATTCAGCCTGGAGAAGAGAAGGCTCCAGGAAGACCTTAGAGCAGCTTTCCAGTACCTGAGGAGGGCCTACAGGAAAGCTGGAGAGGGACTGTTTACAAGGGCATGTAGTGACCGGACAAGGGGTAATGAGTTTAAATTGAAGGAGGGTAGATTTAGATTAGATATAAGGAAGAAATTCTTTACTGTGAGGATGGTGAGGCACTGGAACAGGTTTCCCAGAGAAGCTGTGGATGCCCCCTCCCTGGAAGTGTTCAAGGCCAGGTTGGATGGGGCTTTGGGCAACCTGGTCTTGTGGAGGTGTCCCTGCTTCTTTTGATGCAGCCCAGGATATGGTTGGCTTTCTGGGCTGCAAGTGCACATTGCTGGCTCATGTTGAACTTCTCATCAACCAGCCTTCAGTGGCTGAGCGACCAAGTCCAATGGAGGAACAAAGCTCTCACTTTTGCCTGTCATAACCAGGGACTCAGAGCCCTGAACATTAGATACAAGCCAAAAAAGCCAATCTCCACCCAGCTGTGCTACACACATCCCAGCACCGCCCCTTATCTTGCCTGGAACAGAAGAGACCTGATGAGTCCAAGGAACCTGCTTCAGCTGAGGCAGGAGCAAGGGACAAGTGTCCACAGGAGTGAAATGGACAAAGGGACCTTAGTTCTTGGAGGCACCACATATATACTTGCTCATCTGGGATCTCACTCACTTGCATCTTAAAAGTACCTTTCTTTGCCCATTTTCTGGGTGGAAGGCCACTGCATATTTCTCTGATGTTTAAGCATCTTCCTTTAAATTACAGCCTAAATGTCTTTGTGGGAAGTTTGTAACTATTTGTTCTCATGCCAATGCTGCCTTTTAATAGTGGTTTTCTTGCTTAGGTATGTTTTCTTGGCAACTTTTGTAGGCTGCAGCAATATTGTTAGACTGAGCAAAGACAAAGCCAGCATGAGGAGCTCAAAGGGAGACTGGAGTTTCAGTAAGGTTAAAAAGCCCTGACTCCAAAGTGGAGGTGGGATGAGTGACTCAGGATCTGAGCTGGAAGTGCTCACTGTTTGTCCTCTACTAGCTACAAAAAAATATCATCCTTCACCTAAGAGGACCAAAAAAAATCCCATCCCAAAGAAGCGGACTGTAAGGAACACCCTGTTGTCATGTGGGCAGAAACTACAGTGTAGTACAAACTTCAGGTACATAACCACAATCTGTTTTTTTCAGCAGCTTCCAGCATGCAAGACAGACCAACCTCATGGGTGAAACAAATGTTCTTCCAATAACAACATAAGAAGTCTGACTATAAATTGTCTAGTATCCCATATACTCAAAAATAAGTGTCTAAACTTAGGTAATACTTCTGATCCTAATCATTCTGTGCTTCAGCTTGCCAGCTCTAAGATGGAGATAACCGTCACCATCATCCTACCCAGCTAGTGGGAGGATATATTCATTGTTGTTTGTGAAACATTGATGCTTCATAATGGTAAGTGCCACAGAAAAGCGGACAAAACAGTTAATAACTTCATCCTCACAGCAGGATTTATAGGGAAAAGTAATAAATAAGATATAAAACCTCATATTAAATAGCAAGGATGGAATAAAATACCGCATAATTGCCCACTAAGGGGACTCATGTGCCCTGTACACTCAATGAGGAATAGGTATATGGGAAAATTAATATGTGATCTTCTTAAAACTGTGCATGGTGCATAAGGTATGATAGCAACAGAAGTTAAGAGCATACAGGCAATCCTGAATCTGGCATTTCCTACATTTTGATTAATTGATATAGCAACCTTAATAATGTGCTTTAGCACAGTGACTTGTCTGTGCATGTGTTGTAATACAAACTTAGAGGAAAAAAGATATCCATGCATTCATCATATTATTTGCACAACCTCACCATTGCTGCCCTTTTATTCTTCTGGAAAGCATTATACAGGGTTGCTCTATAAGGCAGCTCAGGTTTCTAATACAATATCCTGGGTTTAGGTGCTTGTCCCACAGAAAGAAACATGTGCCAGACTGGGTCTCAGCCTGCTCAGCAAAACAGATAGGGAGATCTGCAAAGCTGTAGACTTTATTAAAACCCTCTCACACAAATGAAACATCTTCCCACAATGTATTTTTCAAATTCTAAAAAAAAAAGGTGAACTGTTAAAATTAGTGTTTGGTCACTATTTACTGAGCCAGCAATTTTCCCAACACTGGTCCCCATCTCTGCTCACAGTGGATTTGCTGGCAGTGACAGTGGCACATGCGCACCTCAGCTGTGAAAGGACTGATTATTTTTATCCCTATCTGGTTACGGAACTGACATTGGAAATGGGACTTCTTACCTGGGAAAGACCTTTTCAACTACTCACTCAGGGTGAAAAACCTACAAAGTAGTGAGCAACAGAGGTCACTGAGCTTTGTTCCCTGCTGCGTGGATGGACCCTGGTGCCACCTCAGTGGAGCATGGTATCCCCTCCAGCCAGCACTAGTACAGGCAGGATCAGGGATCAGGGCTGCAGAAGGGCATGATCTGATGGCTGCCAATATTTGGATCAGGGCTGCAGAAGGGCATGATCTGATGGCTGCCGAGATTTGCAATATCTAGGGGATGTCCTGTAGCTGCGTGGTGTCCCTTGAATATTGCTCATCTCAAGAGAGCTACTAAGTTTAAAATGAAAATTAAAACAGACTATGCAATTTGGTTTTCCATTAATACAAAAAATTTGCATTAAACATCAAGAAGCCTGTACGTATATATACACATACACACACATACATACATACACACAAACATATTTATGTATGTCTCTGTGTGTTTCATGTATAGCACAATAATAGCACGTATCCTGTTAAGGAGGTGTCACAATGTGCCCGTAGTCACGCGACAGGCGAAGGGCATGCGGGGGTAGAGCAGGTAGGATCCCTGCTTCCCAGTTCAGTCCTGTCCTCAGGATGACGCTATTTATTATCATGGGAAAACATCTTGTTAAAAATACTGGTACCCTACAACTCAAGCAGCCCTCTGTAATTAAATGGTGTCTGTCTCCTCTGCTGCAAAGGACTGAGAACTGTGGCAGCGCACAAAGAGGAAAGCGCTCACCCTCTCGCTAGCACACGCTGGACCTCAGGAGCAATGATGTGGACACGGTTGTCTGAGTACACAACGCTAGCTCAGGTTTCCACGGCAATATCCGGAGCTTAGTATGCTGATGTCTCAAAATACAGGTCCCAAGCCACCTAGCACAGTGGTATAGATTCAACACTATATCTAAGGACATTTTTAATATATGTCCTTTATGGTTGTTCTTTCCCTTTTTATTTCTTCTTCTGTGCTGGAATAAGTATTTCATGTGGTTTCTTTGTTTTCATTCTGAACTTTATAGTTGTGACTCCCTTTTTTTTTTTTTTTTTTACAGGGCAGCTTGCATAGTTTCCTCTATCTCTCTCTGGAGATCAGGGTTTCAATAAGTACATTTCACGTGGCTCTTACAGTGTTTCTCCTTTTTTATTTTCTACCCATGACATAAAGAAAAATAGATCTGGAAATCAAAGAACACATCCAAAGATATAAGTAAATGTGGGAAAGAGCCTCATTCCCTCTAGAGCAGCAGCATCGCTTCCCAGCAACTCCTGAGCAGGTCCTTCAGGACCAACACAGGAGATGCAGCATTTATAGTTAGCAGCACCGTCTCTCCTTTCTTTATGAGTTGCTGGTTGTGGGCACTTACTCAGTTTATTTCTGAGCTAGTTCTTTCAGGCTTCTCAATAATTTATGTTTCAACAATGAAAATTGCTGTCCAAAGTACCCCCATAAATCCACTAATGACACCTCAGCTTTTGAAAACTGAGACCACAAAATCCTCCCAGTGATACAATTTAATGCCAAATTCCTAACTTCTTGACAGCTTTCTGAGACTTACATGGACAATTTTAATTGTTCAGCCTGGCTGGCTGAGCCCTGACAAGGAAAGAAAGCTCCTTTTTAAGCTGTTCAAAGCTTCGACTGAGGACTGCTGGCCATACCAGGATGCACTGCAAAGGTCTGCACTTTTGCGGTCCTCTCCTCAGTCACTTTTCTTTTTTCATCTCCATTTTGGTAAGAAGAGATGGCCATTAACAATACAACATGACTTCATGTTGTCTCCCTTTCCCTCATGCTCAGACACAGGTGAGGCCATTCTTGGCAGCTGGCAATTCAGATGACAAAGTCTCCCTGACACAATACAATACATCATCTCTGCAACACAGAAGTTGTGAGGAAAATAAATCTGTGCCCCGACTGATTCAATCAGTTGTATGAGAGAGATATATAAAGATATGGCAGGGTTTGTATGAGATCTCCATGCTGCATATTGCATGCAGTGTCTAATAAAATATGAAACATTTAATTACAGTGAGTGATTGCTCTCATTTCTTCAGGACCCCTAGAGCTGTGGTAATTTGATGAGGGAAGATATGAAAAATGATGTATGAGAGCAGAAATGATGAAACACATTGCATGAAAAAAACCTGCTACCTAAACAAGGGCACTACAGTACTTTTGAAAGAAACCTCTGAGTTTCAATTCAAAATAAAGGCATCTCCTTTAAAAACAACATGCTTCTGGACCAAGATATGACAAACGGCACTGGTTACACCTACAGGCTTCGATATGGATTTATTATTTTTCAAGATTAAAAGACTCACTGGTAAAAGCCAGTGGGATGTGATGTCTGTGTTTAATCAAAATTAATATTCACTTGAAAGTCTCCTACAAGTGAGTCTTACTGTATTATCTCTCCAAAGCACTGCTTATGCCTTTAGACCATCAGGGTTACAACAAAAATGTGTGAGTTACTGTCCTATGAACATATTTTAAGTGGGACTTGAGAGAGAAAGTGCTAAACTAACCAACTTGTTTGGCTGTTTTGCAGAAGAGCTGCCACCCTCATCAGGGCTCTGAGAAGGGTGTGGAGGGCTGCAAGCTGGGAAGGACACGGAAGACCACTTCATGGTCCCTTGCAGAGCATCCACGCTGACATGGCAGCTATGAGGAGATGGCACCAGGAGGAAGGACAGGAAAGTGAGTCATGATACACTGCATTCACCTCTCTCCTTTGATGAGCTTTGCTTTCCAGCCTCGCCTCTCGTGCAAGATACCACTAACTGATGACAGCTGCTGAACATGAGCACAGGCTGTTTCTTCACAGGTGACCACTCGACCTGTGCACATTAATCTGCTGCTTGGTACACAATGGTACGGCAGGGCAAGAACAAAAGCAGCTACAATTGCTTTCAAATGCCAGTTTATTTATTCAAATGGGGTAAAGCTGTGCATGCTCCTGAAGTAGGCACTTTTATAAATGAGACTGGTAATAGCTTCGCAAGGAGTGATGCAGCTGTGATGGCATCTGTCCAAATGTCCTTAATGCGCATCACCTAGCTACTAGGAGATCCAACCCCCATTTCCCGGGGGGGGAGGGGGGGGTCTGCGGGCGTTTGGGGTCTAGCCCATGTCTAAGCACCTGCCTTTTACCCTGGGGCCTCTGGCATGTGATCACAGTTGCCCAGCAGCCCCTTTCCTATTCTCTGTTCTTCAGGTGCAGTCCTGGCTCTTGAGTGTAAGTGCATCCTCTCCCAAAAGGCTGAAAATTCTGTCTTACAAAATATCTTTGTGAAGCTTTGGACAGAGAGGAGCAAGCAGATATGTGGATAAAAATAGCCTTTGCAGAGACCGTGTAAAGACACTGTTTTGTTTCCTTACAAAATAAAACACAAAAGATCAGATGTCTTTAGAAAAAATAACATAACCCTTAAGTGTAAAATCCCCCAGCCCAGCTACTTTCCCCTCAGAGATTCCTAGAGCTCTACCAGAGTCTGACTTCTGCAGCTTAGACTGATAGCCTAAGCCAAGTGTGCATGGTGACCCAGCCCATGCCTGCCTATGCCCTTAGCTTCCCCCATGTCACTCCCAGTGATACTTTTTTTCTTCAGTTTGCCTCTCTTTGTCTTGAGTATGGTAATTTTTCACTTTCAGACACCAGGAAGGGCCACCTCCCCCCAGCTTTGGCAACAGCACTGTCTCCAAGCCCTTCATCGTCTGTAGGTGATGACAGAGTTCACACCATCACCCCTGGCTTGGTGCAGACCTGGCCCAGCTTGCCTGTCTGTGCGGGTTACTTAGGCAGTGACAAGTACAGCAATTCCCGGGGCAAAAATCTCATTGTACCTGTCAGGATCCACCATCTGCACAAACGGGCTCCCCAAATTGCTGCAGCAGTCCTGATACATTAACTGCATCTTTGCCTAACAGCCATAGACTCCAGACATGGATGGGATTTCCAGGGCTGCCTTTTTCATTTGCCTCTCGAGTGGGACTTAACATAACTTAACTGATGCAACTAAAATGTAAATAAAATAAAATAAAATAAAATAAAATAAAATAAAATAAAATAAAATAAAATAAAATAAAATAAAATAAAATAAAAAACAACAGCACAGCTCTACACCACAGGGAGTTCAATAGCTAGCTGACCAAAAGATGTTATTACAGGAACCTGAATTTGTAGTCTACTATCAGTGAAAAATACTGAAGTCACTGAAATGTTTTTATCAGCTATTTGTGTGGGATTTTTTTTTCTTTTAATGAGATCAAAAACATTTATAAAGCATGATCTGCTGGATCATATGAGGTATATTTTTGATTTGTGAATATATATCTAATTTTTATTGCACAGTGAAAAAAGGCAAAGGGAAACCATTGAACTTTACTCTTACATTAAGGTGACATATTTTTGCTCATATGCCTCTGAGCATAATATAACACTCTCTATAGACTAGCTTTTCAGGAATGAGTGTCACTGAGAAGTACCTTGTCTTTTACACAAATAAAGATCAACAAACTTTCTCAGTATGAGTTTGACACACAAATTAGCTACACACACTTCAACTGCATTGTTAATATTACTCTGTGGTTATTTGCTGTCTGTGTTATTCTAGCACTTGTAAGCTGCAATCCCAAAACAAGAGCCATTTGGTGGGCACAGCTAGCACAGGCAAGCCTTATCCCAAAGACCTGGCAAGCCAAATATAAAAACAAGAGACAAGAGACATGAAATAGGTGTAGGGTATAGAGAAACAAGGAGACAGTGTTGGTCAGCATCGCATACACTGGTTGTGGCCCACTGCCAACCTAGCAGCTGTCATGTCTTTGCTGGACACCATGCAAAAAGGAGGTTTTAAAGAGGTCTAGCCAAAATTTTGGCTTGGATTGAAGCAAGTGGTTCTGCAGTACTGATGTAGCTCAGAAAACTTTGCAGAGCTGACAGGGTTAAATTTGTGTTCCTGGCTAGGGCTACTCAGAGATAAAAGGTAGGGAGAAACAAGAAAGCAGCCAACAGCAGACCTGTACAGGGTACCATAGAAATTTGATGAGACAGCAGGAGCATCCCCTGAAGGATGTACCTCACTGGGTAATTAGGTGATGACAAATTACAAGGGAATCAGAGGAGGATGTTCTAGTTCCATCATTACTGTTAAGACATTTTCTTAACATGAAAAAATTTATTTTAATGGTCTATTGAGTAGTTTGTTCTGAGCGTGATCTCCTCCCGCAGCTCCATGCCAGCAGACAGTACCATCAGATACTCTCACATCAGTTTCAGGGCAATTACAGAAAAAGAAAATAACGTGCAGAGAGAGCCTGGTTACTCATTTTTTAGCATTACTACTTAGACTGGTTAGAATGGCAGAACATACTTACTTTCTAAGAGGGATTTTGCTATGGCTTAATCCCCAAACAGAACATCTAAGATACACACCTATTGGCCACCATGAAATTTTCTTTCTGAGCCCTATAATGCTTCCTTTTCATCCAAACTTTGCAAGCTTATCAACAGGTTTCAAGGTGTTGTGATTTTATAATTTGAGATCTTGAGTGCTTGGTATTTGTTAGTCATGGGCTTTGCTGAGCTAAATTTGCCTTACCACAAGAAATGTACATACCCAGACGATTTCCTCCCACCTTTCTATCACACGCCTAGGCAGGCACCCAGTTTTGGGAGATGTTGAATTAGTCATGTGACTCTGCCTGTGGCTATTAGGAAATAACTCTCACATCTGTTTTCTTGGCATCAGACAAAAAAATGCACTTACACATCTGAAACCTGGCTCCTAGGAACATTAAAGGTATGCACAGTGTTTAAATCTAACCGCTGCTGTTGAGGCAGCTTTTGATGCTTCTCTCCCTTGGACTTCATATTCCAGCAGTGTTTTTCCTCTAGTGGAAGGAAGCCTTGCTCCCAACACCAGCGCCTGATCCTACTGAAGTCAGAAGGGAATATGCCATTACCTTGGGCTAGAGTCTCAAAGGGTATAAATCAGCATAACTTCTGTCTCCACTATATGGGAGATATGCCAGTGCACACTGTTTGCAGATCTGCCCTTGCAGGTTCATACATCACCTGCTCTGCAGTTTGCTGATTTCCCGGATTAAGAATGGAAGACGAGAAGACGCTCTCAGAGGTGATGGGCGCAGTCCTAGCACCGCGTGGCATGGCTATATTTACCTTGCAGTGCTAGACAAGCTGCAAGTTGCCAGAGAGAAACTGATGTCATCCGGCAGTAAAAAATCTGTAGGAACTTGCTAGCTTTCTACTATATCAGAATTAAGGGCTTGCACTTCTCTTTCAGGTTCATTCACTCTATGACATGCCAATGTTGGTAGACTTCAAAGTCTTCCCTTTTTTCTGTGGGGATCAGCAGTTTCTCAGCTCCGGGTGGGATGAGTAATCAAAGCTTTGTAAGCATGCCATAGCGTTTACAGGGGATATAATTCATGCAGAAATAATATATATATTCATGGATTTGATTTCTAAGCTTTCTGCAGCCCATATGCAATGAAAGAAGAGAATTAATGTAAAATCTTACCGATCTGATGTGACATGTTTTACAGCCAGAGCTCACTCTTCCCAAAAGTGTAAATAACTGTATGATACAACCTGTGAAGGAATCAGATATAAATGTCTAAGAATCACTACCACAGGCCTAATTCTTAATGAATGCTCCATGAATGAAGCAAACTCTAAAGCTGGTTCCAAACAACTTACTGCCCGCTTCAGTAGCATTTGCAATATAATTTCTAATTTTAAAAGACCATGCAATAAGACACTAGGGAAAGTTAATCCAGCACAACTGAGACATACAGTGTGTTGGCCACACCTTTCCCTCAGACCCAATGCTTGGGGTTTTTTTCCCCTGCATACTTCATGCCAGCTCTCAGCCTTGGCATTTCCCTCATAACAGTCCCTGCTTTTCCACGGCGGTAAATACCAGTACTGGCAAGAGAGAAAATATTGCCCTCTCAGTAGCCCCTTTTTCAGTACATTTGCCCAATTCAAGCTGGCCAATATGATTCATTTTAAGCACCATATTATGCTGTCCATCCAGTTATTGAATGTGAATAACAGCAAATCTTTGCAGACCTAACTATTTTTGGGTTTTGTTTTTTGTTTGTTTGTTTGTTTTTTATTTTTGGTTGTGTTTTTTTTTTTCCAGAAGCAAAATATGTGCGTTGACAACAACCAAATTACTTCAGACTGGCCCTAAGAAAATTAAACAGAGTTATGGTAAAAGTAAAGACTCATGTCCTGGTCCCTTATGATGATTTAACCATGTGCAGAGCACTAAACAGAGATTTTTGGCCTAAATGTGTCTCTCTCTGATTTTTCCGGGGGGGATTACCATTTTCTCAATCCATCCACCTCATCCGAGAGTTCCTCTTGCTTGGAAAGCACTGCTCTGATTCAGTCCCAGCTCCCAAAACAGCAAAGAGAGGGACACTTCCTCGGACTGGAACAAACCCGGCGTGGCTCAAGAGGCTGGAAGCTGGTTTACAAAACCAGGAGTGAACTGGACCCAAATCAAGACTTTATCACTCCCTTTCGGGTAATGGCAAAGACTTGGTCCCCATGGAAATGGGTGGCAATGTTTCAGCTGACAATCTGAGGCCACATTTTTAACCCAGCAGCATCATAAGTGGCCATTCATTTTCTTGGCCAGCCATCGAATGCAAACACTATGCCATTTTGTCATGTTATCATGAGGGGGGGGACGACTGATAAATGGATTTAAAGAGTTCATTCACATGGAAAGAAAATGCTGAGGTGCAGGGCAGGCGTGCACACTGTGAGGAGACGGGTCAGAAAATGTTCAAGCCCTGCCAATACATCCCAGCACTTTTGGCTCAGCTCCTGGTGTACAGAAAATCTTTGTGATGGATTGAGGGGAGTTGATTCCTGGAGGAAAGAGGCTCCTGAATCATCAAGGACTCTTCCTAAGCCTCTCATGGGATCTCCTCCACCTCAGGGTTATCAAGTAAATCATGCATCAACACAGCAAGAGTAGCAGAAGAGATGTCCTGAAGGCCCTATGATCATCAAATTACAGTTAGTATTTTCCAGGATTTTTTAGTCTCTTAAGTTACCCTGGTGAGGAGGGCGAACTGGTGCTGGGCTTCTTCGCTGCCACGGTACTCATTGGTAGGGCTGCGCCAAGTCCTGCTTTAGCAAATGGCAATGATCCCAGAGCCAGGTCGTTCCAGCCCTGAGCAGAAACACAGCCTCGTGTCCTGGTGATCAAGGACCATGAGCTTACTCAGCTCAGCCCTGAACCCACGCAGACTTACAGCCCCCGATCTGAGCCTCCCTTCCGGCCTTTCAGCTGATCTGCAAGAGCCAAGGACCCGTCTCCTCTCTGTGCAGACGCTGTTTTTAAGCTGCTTTTTCCTTCCTTGTGGCGAGGCTGGTGCAAAGCGCCCGGCGCACCCTCCCCAGGGCATTCAGTATGCAGCCGCAGCTCCAGGTCTGAAAGGCAACGAAAAGTTCAGGTGGCAAATCTGCAAAAGAACATGGTGGGGATGGGACCCAAGCAAGGCAGTAGTTGCCTGTTTGAAGTGTCACAGCTTAGAGTTTGGGGTGGTGTAGGGGGACATGTCTGGGCTTTTGTTGCACCCAGAACAGCCTCACTGCTGGAAGGGCACAGTCCTGCCCCTGACTCCTGCATGCTGCAGCCCTCGACTCAAGAAATTAATCATGTTCCTTAAACATTGTTGACAGAGGCTTGTTTCTCATTAAACCACCCGAAAGGAGATCTACTGACAGTCCCAAGAGGAAAATAAAGAAGAAAGGTATTTGTTTCCAGACATAGTTCAAAGACAACAAAACTAAGAACTGCTGAAACAGAAACAATTATCGTTGATTTTTTTTCCACAGCATGAGATAAATTCCCCAAGCAATATCCTACTGAGGGAGAGCAGCATGACAGAGATACTAGTCTAACATTTCATCTCTTCCACATGGAGTCACATGAGTAGCTTGAGAATCGGCAAATTAGTGGGACAAAAATATCACTCTCAACTCCAGAGATATAGATGGGCATGAACTCACTGAGAACAAAGATAGTTATGGGGTTACACCAGCATAATCAAGACTCTGGTCCCACAACTGCTCAGTGAAATATGGTCAAACAAACAAATACAGATGGGTTTAGACATAGACAGATAGACAGAGTGAGTGAGTGAGTGAGCAATGCCTCTGAATTTTCATGTCCCCCTTCTGCCAGCAGGTCCAGTTGACCCGCTGCAATGCTGATCTGAATTAGCAAAGCAGTGAACACTTATAGTCAGAAGTGTCAGCTCTCTTCTGCAAATAGCAGGTTAAAAAGCATGCAGCTGGTAGAAGTACAGGAGGCTTGAGGTTGGCTGCAAGCCTGCTTTTTTTCTGATTTTTCTGTTTGTTTATATGTATTCCCTCTATATAAATATAATGCACCTGTTTTTGTGAAAGGACACAGCTGCACTTCCTCAGTCTGGACTTTGAATTAATTGTTTCCCAGAGTGTACCTTATCTGTGCTTCCTGAAAAATTGCTGCAGTCTGGCATGCCAAAGAGCTAGGCTGTGATCAGGCAGACAGGAGAGCCTTGGGAAATCCATATAGAAGAATTCCTGGCTGTTATCCCTTCAGTGGCCTCAGGAACTCCATTACAACTTTCCTGGGCCATTACTTTTCTAGCATACAGCATTCATGGCCTCCCAATGGCTCTGTGCTTGGGAAGGAGTTGCTGCATGTCCATATGATGAATATGACCAGACCTCTGAGACCGGTCATGGGTGCTTCTGAAGACTTTGTCTCTGCTTGATTTAGTAAATCACTGCTTCCTCAACTCCCACACGTAAGATGGAAATGAGCTTCCCTTGCTCCAGCAGTTGCACCCAGTTTGGCTCTGCAGCGAGACATCCGGGTAGCCCTGCACCCTATTTCCTGCAGGCAGTGAGCACTGGTGGTGGGAGAAGGGTCGCAGGAGGAATGGCCAGGATGCGTCAGGAATGAGGCAGACACCTCCCTTCCCGACCTTCTGCAGCTGCAGAAAGACTGAAACCCCGAGGTCCCTCCTTCCCCTCTTGCATGTGGACAGTTGAATGACACCCCATCACTAAAACGCTTTCCTATCTTTCTTCCTTTCTCACATCTTTAGTTCACTGGGGATGGAGGAGAGAGGCATGCAGCTATTTTGGCCAGACTTCCATGAATCTTTACAGTTTGTCATTTGCTTTTGTTTTCCAAACAATTTTTCCTGGCTGTCAACAGGGAAAGTCACTCAGATCCTCATACTAGAATATCAAAAGAAGTGGTGACATTTAAGAAACTGAACAAATGGGTACATCATCCTTGGATGTGACAGATGCCAGACATGTCCCCTCTTAGCCTTTACTCTTTCCTTTAGCAGGGCTGAAAAAAAAATGCAATTTTCATGATTAATCAGAAAAAACATATTGAAAATATCAAATAAGACATCACCTCAGGTCACCACAGCTCTGAAATCTTACTCTTCACACCAAGGAATATCAGAGATCATTTGATTTTCCAAGAAATTTTACTAATTGCTCTCAGTCTGTCAGAAAGCTCATTATCTCCTTTCTGCTATTTACTAATCAGCTGCATCCATTTCTACAGCCTATCCTTAAACCACCAGCCAAGAAGAATGCAGTAGCCAAATGGTGGAGCCTTTGCTGGCATACCCTGACCCTTAGCAGCATCTCCCAGTGCCCACGTGCTGACTCCCAGTGTAGAACCTGCACGCTGTGGCAGGAGGAGTCTGAAAAACCTTTCCCCGGGAGCTGCCTTAACAGTCACTGTGCAGGATCTGGCATTCCTTTTGCTGCACGGTGCTAGACCCCGCTCTCAGGCTCTACCTTTCTGAACCAGCCCCAGCAGCGGGGGCCAAATGCTTTAACCTCCTTGAGGACGAAATGCCTCACACACTGCCCAGCTGGCCATTAAATAATACAATTGCATCCCCTTCTGCCAGCTCCAAATGGGAGCCGGGCATCTCCATGCCGCTCCTGGGAGGCAGATGCTCACTTCCCCCTGAGCCATGGCTGCGGGCGGCAGTGCTGGGCAGCCCCATCAAGGTCAATGGAAGAAGGACCAAACGCCTCTACCCTTTTTGTCACCCCATGGGTGACATGCCATGTGGTCTGGCAATGGCTTTTGCACCGCTAGCGCTTCTGTCCCTGTTAAATAAAGGGACACGTGCATGTCTGGCTGGCAGCTTTCCCAAACGCTCACAAGGGCATTTGTCCTGTGCCCATTAAAGCCAATGCGAGTCTTCCCCTTCATTGCAGTGGGTTTCTTAAAAAGCTTAAAGGAAAAACCCCTGTAACCTCAAACTACGCATCAGTGCAATTGGAAGAACTTGAAATTCAATCCTCTGTGTTTTAAAAATAATTAGTAGGATTTAAATGATAAAAAAGAGACACAAATTGCTTTGAGCATGTATCATAGCTTGTGTGTAAAAATACCTATCAAGATCACAGGTTTTCAGTAGCAAATTCTATCTTAGCTAAGATTTTATTCTGTAGCTTTGATAAACAACTGAAACAATGTGGACTGATGTTTATCATGTTTCAGATCCTTAGTTGCCTTAGGTATTATTTCTAGACAGCATGTGAAGCCAAGGCTTGTGTTCTTCAGTCCAAGAAGAATATTTTAAGCAAAAATTTTCCAGCCCATCTCCTGAACCTACCGCCCACAGAAGATCAGCTAAATTGAAGGTGAAACAAAACAAATAACCCAGAGAAGCAAAACTCCTTTTTGGCGTTACACTTAAGGTAACGCAGTTACATATCATCCCCTACAGAAAGCAGTAAGTGTGTAAAAAAATCTAGGGCAAAGAACGGTGACCACTAGAATTGTATTGATAGAAAGTAATTCTGTGTAATTGCAGAGTATGGAATTTGAAATAAGAGTAGAAACTTGTCTGTGCACAGCAGTAAGTATCTGTTACATGCCTTCTAAGTCAGAATCAGAATGAAGGAGCTGGTAAAATCCAAATGAAACACTAAGGTTCCAGTGGAACAATGCAGACAATAAAGCTCTTATATGCTGGTAAACAGGATGGGACAGGATAGTAATAGTAATTAATAGTAATTCTCACAAAATCAGAGAGTCATTTAAGTTGAAGGAGATACCTAGAAGTGGCTGGGCCAACCTCCTTCTCAAAGCAGGGCTAACTCCAGTTAAGTCAGATTGTTCAGGGTCTTAGCTAGATACCTTTTGAAAATATGCAAGGATGGAGCTGCCACAGCCTCTCTGCACAACCTGCCCCAGCATGTGTCCATCCTCATGGTGAAGAGTTTTTCCTTTAAATGCAATAGGAATTCCCTTTGCTGCCATTCACATCTGCTGCCTCCTCTCCTTTCACTGGGCAACTCTGAGAGAAGCCTGGCTCCATCTTCTCTATATCGCCCATTAGGTAGGTGAAGGCAGCAGTAAGATCCTGGGTCAGCTCTCTCTTCCATGGACTAAGCCATCATAGTTGCCTTAGACTGTCGTTGTCTAAGAGGCATCCACTCCATCCTCCTCTGGACCCCCAGAATCCAGCTTCCAACAACTGGAAGTCTTGTACTGAGTCCTCAAGCTGGACACAGTATCCTCAAAAGAGCCTCACAAGTACCCAAGGGAGGGAAATAATTGCTTCCCTTGACGTGCTAGCTATGCTTTTGCTAACACTGCTGAATTTGCAGCTCTGCCTTCCCCATTGCAAGGGGACATTGCTGACTCAGCTCGACAGGTCCACTGGGGCCCACCACTCCTTTAATGGGTCTCCAGGTCCCTTGGGTCTGTATCCCCCAGATTCCAGCTTCTGCTGCTGTCTAGCATTACTCCAGCATAGATGCAAGGCTTTGATTTATCTTTATTGACAAATACCCTGCCAATTTGGTTACAGGAGAGATAGGAGAAGCCATATAGAAAACCTTTCTGAAGAAGTCAAGTCATAAATTAAGTAATAAGTGCTAGGGAGAAGAGGCATCATCAGAAGATGAATGCCTGTTCCCTGCCCTATTCAATAGTTTTAGCACCAAACAACTCCTGAGAAAGCCCTGGGCTTTTTGACATGGAAGGCGCAAAACACCTTAACAATGTCCAAGTTCTATTTCAGAAAGTTACCTAGGATACGACAAACACTTCAGATGCAGCTGTATGGCACTCGATACAGGTCATTCTCCCTGCCAAAGAGCTTAGCACATGTGGGGCTTGAGGTTGTCACAGCTACATTTTGTCTAGTGTCCCAGCTAGTTGATTTATACCTAGCTGAAGGCTCTTAATGTCTTGGTTGGTGTAGGCATATTCCAAGAACCTTCAGATACAAAAGATCATTTCAAGAGTTATCATTCAGTTATCGTTTCATTAATGAAGACAGGCAATTAAGGACCTCAGGAAAAATAAAGATTAATTTGAAGACCAGGAAGGGACAAATGTGAAAGTGATCCAGTAAGGAATTGTAGGAAGGCTTTCATGTAAATATTATAAAAACATAGCAACTTTTCACTGTGTATTACTAATGAAAGGGGAGAATAGTTTGTGGCAGAAAAAGATGGCAAATAACTGTAAGATCAGCCAACAACATGCAAAACCAAAGAGCCAAGGAGCAGGGACCAGGGACAAAATGGTACTTGAGCATCTATCTAAAACTGAGAAAGCATCTAAATTGCCATTGAAATTAAGTAGCTAGTAACTAAATACATATGTTTAGAAACTATTTATATAAGGCGAGTCTGGAGTAGCATAATAAGAAAGTATACTCTGGATGAAACTGTTCAATGTGTCTAAAGAGACAAGTCTACGTTACTGATAGGAATGGTACAGGTTTCATTCGCTTAAAGGTTCAGGATTGGGGCAGAGACAAGAGCAAATTTACTTGAACTAAATTCTCTTGAATTTCATCACAAATCTGGGGACCCTCCTGCTAGATGGTTCATTTAATTTCTGACTTTTCCTAGTGACATGGTAGCTGAATCAATACCTCCAGTCTTTTTCAGTCCCTTCTATTTAAAAGAGATCTATATTTAATTTAAGCATATTCATTTGATCAAAACCATTCAGCCATTTCTGTTGATTTTTCAACTTTCTCTCAAAGATTTATTTTTTCACATTTTGGATTAGATTGTACTTTTCTTTCTGCAAAAAAAATTTTTCTAAATCAAAGTAAGAACAAGCAAGCCTCTCATTAGCAACAAGAAAAACAGAAATAAATCTAGACTCCTTCAAAAAGCAGGCTGTAATCTTTTCTAATTATTTCCATAACCCTAAGGAAGCCACATTTCCCAAGACAGCATCTGAGATAATCCTCGAATATTAAGAAATGAGTGGAAAATGCAGCAGATTTAGCAGGGAAATTGGAGAGAGAAAGAGAGGATTGCGCACCTGGGAAAGAGACATGCTTCAGCATTCATTAGACTGGTTGTTATTTCTCACAATCTGGAAAAAAAATTCATCACTTTTCATTCCTCAATCATGCTGATGATTCAGAGGGTTTTACACTACAAATAATTCTATTTAATAAATAAGTATTTTGAGTACCTGGTTGTTATATGAGCAGCAGACTTAGATATAAAATTTTGCCAAAAGTGCTTAGAAAATAATTTTTTAAAATAGGATCCAGGATGAGGATTGTGCCACAGAAATATTCTATTTAATAGCTCTCAGCAAGTTAATATGCTTGTTCTTGCCCTCTACCTCTTTAGATGAAAATGCCTAATTTTGTCTTACTAGGAGTGGTAGGAACACATTTTCTAATCAAGAAATGCTGGGCACTTGTCCTCTTAAAATGGAGCTGTTTGGCTTTTGCAAAATTTCACTTGGAAATGCTACGAAGATTTTTCCTCCACTGTGGAAAAAGGAGGAGCTGATTTATTTTCAATGAAATACTCTTAGAAAACACTGTGAGCACTTTTTGAATTTCTTTTTCAAGCAGCTACAGTCCCAATGCAACCATTTACTCACAAATCGACCACAGCTGCTCCGGAGTATTTATTCACACTTCTTAAAGGCTCAAAAGACCAAGTTCAGGTAATGTTTTTACCATGGGATAGCTTATGACCTTTTTCCCCCCTCTTGATTTTGGATGAGGCTTTGAAAATTTGGGACTGTTGACCTCCCCATGTGAAGGTGGAGGGAGAACAGGAGCGGCGGTAGAAGAGCAGATGCCCACCGCCATGTCCACCTCCCTCTTTGGAAGGTGCCGCTCCTGTGTGTGATCCCCTATGCCCAAAAAACCCTTCCCTGTGAAGCTCAGGGCACGTGCTGAAGCACCAGTAGAGAACTGGACACTACTCCCTCACCATTCGGCAAAGAGGAAAGAATTTAATGCCATCTTAAAGATCTCAAACCTTGCTATAGCAATAGAGCAAATGCTCATTGAGCACAGGAAGAAGAAAGGGGTATGCAATGATGTTTCAGTGCTTCCCTTGAGCTCAGCAGTACCAAACAGACTTCAGTAAAATGGTAAGGAGGCCTAAACCTTACATACACATGCATGTGCACAAGCTATGCCCTCTCTCTTTGCATGCATAAATTTATATAGGCATATAAATGTTTGAACTTTCTACGCTAACATTAAATGCTACTCTTTAATCTCAATCTATTTCACAGCTGAACTGGCTCTTCTGAATTCCTGAATTTTGTAGGAACAGGGAAGGAAGCTTGTGTCTTTGATTCTGGCATTTTCATGTGAAACATGATGACCCAGCTTGGTGCTGATTTTGATAGTCCCTTTTTTTCTTTCTTTTTTAATCTGTATTTTTAGCATGTGTAGAAGCATCAATTTTCATATACCAATAATTCATTTTACCTGAAAAGCTGTCACACACAAATTAAGGTCTCTCTTCCCTTGTTTCTCACTGCCCCCCACATGCACGTTAATTACAAGCAGAAAGCACAAATGACACTACATACTCCACAGCATCTGCTCAGGCCTTAATTAATCCAACCTTCACACGGTCCCCATGGCAACAATGCTCAACAGACTCCCCTTACTTGGAATATTCAATAGAGCATCTTACACTACATATTTTATTCAAATTATGGCCACAGAATTACTTCTGTGTTAGCAATGTAGCGTTGGTGTTGATGGGAACAGAAAGAGTCCTTGCTCTACTTGACCCTCCTCATGCATTACCTCATTAAAATGTATAATGGTGTTCACGCTAAGTCACATTAAAGCAAACACATTCTTTTTCAAAGCCTAGAAAGAAGCCCATTATCACTTTTTTATGTCTAAAAGAAACTCTTGGGCTTCAGAAAATGAACAAGAATATTTTGCAGTACTGCAGCTGCAATGCATATCGTATGAAAACAGCAATAGCAAAAAGATGTTTCTTTGGTGTATTTCCTATCTCTCTAGTTCTGCTATCTTATTAGCTGAGGCTCCGAGCATGTTTTTTGGCAAGGTGTGATCCCCATTATTCAAATCTTAACGGAGGCTGGAATAACAGCAGCTGTAAGAGCTAATGGAAGAGCTGCTTGTTTCAGTTGTTGGGTGGGCAAAGGACCCCCATTCTTAGTTTTTGGCTGAACCCTCTCTAGCTACTTTGAATGAGGCACCAGACTGGATGTCTCCACCAGGATGCTGTTGGGCTGCTCTGCCAGCCAGGCAGCAGGACCCCCTGCTTCCCAGGAACGAAAAGCTCATCTCAGCCTCCCAGCAAAGGCAGTCCTGATGGTCAAAGACCAGGAGCAACCCATTGCCAACCCAGCCTCTCCTGTAGCCAGCAAGGCACTGGGAGGCTATTTGAATAAAACCTCTTAGGCCAGCCTCAAAGAGGGAAGCATGAGCTGTTCCTTCTGTTTTCCACCTCACANGTGGGTGGGGAGGAGGCAGGAGCAGGTGGCTTCAGGTCGTGGCTGTGCACCAGTGGCAAGTGGATGGAGGGCATGTTGGCTTGGAAAACCTCTGTGTGTTTGCATCTCATACACTGCATCTCTTTCCTCTGGGTATTAAATTACAACTTCAAACACAGACAGCATACACAGAGTTGAAAAGAATTATTTTGCTATTGTGTGCAGACAACTGTGTTGCTCTGAAGGTATGTACAAATTAAATGTTAATCTGAGTCCAGGGTTAATCTAATTATTGCTTCCTTTTGAAGTAAGAGGAACAATATTTACTAAGTAAATTATGGACCTCTAAAGATAAAACTTGCTTTGAAGATTAAACAACACACATCTTGTTAGTTATTACAACCATACTTGACCCTTGTTGCTTTGTAAAAACTTAAATGAATTCTGAATTTTCAGAGAGATGTTGCATTTCAGAAGGCACTACTTCATGTTCTTGTCAAATGTCTTTTAACAGGAGCTGAAATGGCAACGCAACAGAGAGTACCAAATATATGAGCAGCTGCTCGTGAGATATGTGTAGTGCACAGCTACTCTGCAACACAGAAGAAATCCCCGTTTTAGCATAGAGGGCACGTTGTCAGCATGGGGAAATCATCCTCATCACTGTGGGCCAGGCTTGCGGGCCAGCTCCCCACACACTCACACCTCTGTCCTTGGGGAGAAGAGCCCTGGCCTGATGCCTGCTGGAAAGGGCCCAGAGCATCCTAGTTGTGTGCTGGGGAGGCAATCACAGCGTAGTGGAGCATTTTGTCTGAGTCTTTCAAGCTTAGATGCTGGTCTGCATGTTCCAAATATCTGATGGCCTTCAGATCTCTTTTATGTTCAGGCCCATCTCTGTAATTACCCCAGAATGCTGACAGAAGTTGCAGAAATAATAGGTTGGAAACATCTGAGCAACGTTTAGGGAAATGTTTCTGCTTATCAGAAGGCAATCACGAAATTAAGTGGTGAGCACTAATTGAGTTTCATTTAATTGAAATTATAGATGGAAGGAATGCATTCTGGGGAATTTCAGTTACCCAGATGTTCTGAGCTCCCAGTTTCTCAGAAGGAAGAATATTTTTAGTTTGGTATCTGCAAAGCATGTTCTGTTAGTCATGTTCAGAATATTCGAGAAGCATGTTTGGAGTCCCAGCCGTCTCATGGCGTTTTCAGTTCATGAGACTCCAATGCAGCCCTGCCTGCAGGACAAGCAGAAGTGACTAACCCCTTACAAATAAATTAAACTGTTTCCACTCTTTCTGGTGGTCTCATGCAATGCTGATATATTGTCCATGAAAGCTGTTATACTGATCTGTTTGAAGAACAATGCTCTAAATCAAATGGGAACAGCTGGAATCTGAATTAGAAATTGAACCTTTTCTGCTGTGCAGACGAAGATTTTCAGTAAGACAGCTGATGAGCCCTACCCTTTCTCAATAATTACTTTGTATTGGAAATACCCTGCAGCACTCAACACTCATTTTATATGCCAAGAGTGGTTTCCCGGGACTGTAAGTCACCTTTCACAACCTGCACACAACCATTCAACCTCAAGAAGGTACCGGAGGGATGAAAGCCAGACAGAGGGGTGGCTTGACCGATGCACGGGCTCCCCCCGGCTCCCACCACTCTGCTGTGTGGCAAAGCAGGGTTGAACATGCAGCTCCCAGCACAATCTGTAGCATCAGCTTCAGCTGCACCAAATGGCTTGGTCCTCCCACAGCTAGGTTTTCTGGATTACGAAGTTGCCAGCATCATGCAGCTGACAGCCACGTACCAGCCCCAGAGCTGGGACCCTTCCCTCCACATCCACCATTCCTGTAAAGGGCCTTCCAGAGGAACGTGCCTCGTAGTCCATTTGCAACATTAGTGAACACCTGTAGTTTCTCAGGGAGTTCACTCCTCATCCGTGCACCAGCCACAAGCAAACTTTGCCTCCTTACCCCTGTGTTTCATCTGATGGTAAAAAATTTTGCTGTGCCAGACATAGAAAAATATGAACCATGCCCTCTAGTATGGAACTTTAGATGTTTACTGAAGACTTAAAACTAGAGAAAATTATCTTGATAAATCTTCATACAGAAAGCTTGGACAGAAACTGGAAAGTAGTCTGATGTGCTTAAGATGTGTTCCACAGCATTCAACAGCAGCAAGAGGATTTCCTACAGTGTCATGACTTACTACCCAGACATTTTGCATGTCTGTAGTCTAGATAGCAAATGAAGGTCAGTTGAGGCCAGGACATCATTTCCATGGTGCGACAGAGTCTTCAAGAAGGCAAGGAATCTTACGCACAGATACAGCTATATGCAAGCTGTTTCTGTCCATAGGGCATCTAGAAGCACTGCCAGATCTCAAAGTAAATGACTGATCTGATGTATGCTTCAAAGGAGACCACATCTTAGCTTTGGATCCTCAAAGTCCTTCCTCCACCTGCAGCATTGGCACTGTCCAGCCTTCATTGAGATGCAAGCTGGTTTGATATTACTCAAGCACCAGGCACTTGCACATAATTTTATGAAGTCCATGCCACCTTGTCAGTTCAGCTGGTGGCTGCACACAGGTTTAAAATCAGACCACATCTGGTCATGTCGGACTCTGCAAAGGAAAGCAACATCAGCACTCCTTCTGATGTTCTCCTTTTCACTGACAATTTGAGTACGTCACTCTGAAATCTTGCTCCTTACACATACGGGACATCAGTAGCACTTAGTCAATAGCATCAAAAGCTGGAAAGAGTCCCCAGAGGATGAGAATAGTTACCCTCCACTGACTGAAAGCAGGAGATGCTCAGTCAATGCTATTAAAGCTATTTTTGTCCTGTTGGCTGCCTTTGTATCTGGATTGGTCTTGGTTTGATGAGTTTATAATTGACTTACAATGGCTTGTTTTAGCATTCATTCAGCAATGCTACAATTGTGTGCATGTAGGAAAAGAGGAAAGTTTTAATTTCAAGTGAAGCATTGCTTACTTTAACCAGGAGCAAGACCAATTTCTCATGTTTCTTGCACTACTCAAGAGGAGCACAAGTACATCAGCTTGACCTGAGTATCCTCAATGAGCTGAACACAGGGAATGCAGGCGTCCTGTTTGTTCACTTGCACGGGAGGGCAGGGGACTTGTGCTGGTCTTGACAAGCTGTTTTCCACTCACGGCATTGTTCATCTGTGCAGAGCTTTACTGTTAGCAGTGGTAGCCTGGGGTAGTGAAAGGTTCAGACCTCTGCATAGGTCTCGTAGGCATGGTTTGACAGTTTTATAAAAAGCTGATAGGAAAGTTCCTTTGGGTCTGTTAAGCAGCCTCCATAGGAGAAATTCTTTGTTTCAACTTGTGTGCTTCACGCTCACTTTTGTAAATATCTGATTCTCACTCCATCTGGCACTGGATTTAAAAAATATGGCATCTAACCAGTTTTCAGATTATCAGTCTAACAAACAATAAGTAGTGTGATAATTACTGATTATTTTTCTCCAAATAAAAGTTTGTTCCATGAAGGAGCCTAGAAAACATCCATGGTAGGGGACACTCTTTCTGCCTTCTCTATACCCAGAGTGCCTTCTCTGTGTTTCTTCTCTATCCTCCTGGTCTCCACCCAGGATATTTCAAGACCCAACCTCAGAATTCAGCGGGTGCTGCAGATCTCCCTTTGGCAGAGCCCTTCCATGTAAGGAATGGGTACATCCTTATCTGAGACTGACCAAGGAGGAGAAGAAACTTCTGCATAGCTGATCCCCAGGACAGGAAACATAGCTCTCTGGGAATTTGGGAGCCAGCTACTGACCTGGAGAGGGCTGCTGCCATCACTGCTCTGCATGTCAATGAAAAGCATTGACATTCCCAGATGATGCACCTGGACCATTTCACCACCACGGCCCACAAAATTTTCTCCACAATCCTATTAGTCTTTGGTGATCTTCTGATGCAAGAAGCCTAGTGGTCTATTGTCTGATGCACTCTTGCAGAGCAAAGGGATGTATTAATGAGAACACAAATTAATGCCAGCAAGGTTATCCTTTGAGGTTTTTCCTTTATACTGAAGAAATGAAACACTCTGGTTTCACATCAGCCAGCCTAAGGGAACCTTTATGCAGAATTCAAGCCATTGAATTCAGGCCATCCTCACAGTCTTATCTCAGAACCTGGCAGCGAGACAGGAAAACCTTTTTTTGAGGCTAACAGTAGTTGTCCTTATGACTAAGATTACCAAGAATATTCATAGCTACTTCTGCAGTGCTTCTACATACAGGTCCTTACTAGGGATGAGAAAACAACAAATACTCCCCTTTGCCTTGGCAGAAAAAGTCACAAAGCAACTGCAATGCCATAAGAGGGAGCAGACATCCAACCTGGTACAATATGCTAATGCCCCAAAACCTGTGCTGTTTCTACCTCTGTAATACAAACTGTTCAGGGTTTGGATGGGAAGCATTTGGGGTTGGAGTTCTTATCAAATAGAATATTCATCATAAGGTATCCGAGCAGTCATGCTATTTCCCCGTTTGTCATCAAGTGCATAAGGAAAACTGCCTCAACTCTCTTTTCTTTCAAAATTCAGTCGGAGCAAGTTGTACACGTTACTTACCACAGCGCAACCTCTTTGCTCTTCTCCAAATGAAGAACACCACAAACGTGATTTTATCGGCATTATGGCACTTTACCTCAGAATATGCACTAAGAAGCAGTGAAAAATCTCACTCACTTTTTTAACCTAAATGGATGGCATATAAATTAAATGCAGCCCACAGGGCACTCCAAGTAAAATGATTCATGTTCCTTACATGGCAAACATTAACAGATTTTTCTTTTAATCACTTTAGTAAACAATCTTTGGGGACTTTTGCTGAGAGCCTAATCTGTATTTAATTTAGTCATTTGAAAATAACATGGACGAGCTTTGTGAAAAATCTCTTAAAAATGCAGCTAAGCATGTTGTTTACCTTAATACTCAAACAGCAGCCAAGTGAAGCGTTTGCTCTATTCTGGCCTCATTCTGCAAATGACTAAATGCATAAATCTAAGGCTCTAGATACAGTCCGCTGTGAGCTTGAGCACTTCATTAATTCTTTCTTTACCATTTTTATAGATTCACTGAAAAAAAATTGTTGTGAGTTTCCCTTAAAAATCTCTAACAGTTGTTAGATATGAAAGTTTTACCAGCATATAACATTGAGGAGAAAATGCTGGACAAAGTCTAGCTATTACAGTAAAGAAATCTCCCCTTTGTTAAATGATGGAAGAAAGTTAAAAAAAAAAAAAAAAAAAAAAAAAACCAAAACAAAACAAAGAGAAAGCCCAGCCCAGTGCAGTGGGTATTTGCAGTACGGCAAATGCTCCTTTAATTTAAACACTGAAATGAATGACTAAAGTTGACTTTGAGCTTTCAGAGGCAAGATGCCATGAGAAGCATGGCAAAAAGAAAACACAGTACATGGGATGACTTCAAAATAAAAACAATTGACCTTGCAAATAAGCCCACTTCAAAATAACATAATAAAGGTGAAGGGGAGAACTTCTGAATATATTTTTCTAATTAAAAAAGAAGACAAATCATTAATATATGCCTGACAATGACTGAAAATGCAACCTGCTAAAATGGCTGAGTCTCATTGGGACTGCATTTAAATTCTGCTAAGTATTAAGAAATGCCTAAATAATGGACAGAGTTCAGGGGTGCATAATATGTCTTGTTATAAAGAGCACCTGACGAGACCATACTGGCCTATAGTTTTAACATTTTCTACAATTAAAATACCTAAATCTAGAGGCCACCTGTTTCCTGCCTCTGCCTTCCTTGAGTGCCAGAATTTTTACTGTAAACACAGGTGAGCAAAATAGGATGCTGCCTGATGTTAGGGGACTCAAGGAATTTGCACAACAGCTGAAGTCCCAGCCAGCCACTTTTTGACTCCCGGCCCCTCAATTAAAACTGATGAGAGAAGCAGCGTCCTCTCTTCCTCTCCCAGTGGCACGATGCTTACATGGGATTCCCACATTGGGCTGGGACAGCAGCTATCCATCCAGCACCTTCAATTTGACAGTAACCAGTACCAGATGTTTCAGCAAAGGCATAATAAAATGAGAGTAATTGTGGAGAAAACTACTCAGTTTTTCCCAACTTCTCACTGGTCCCTGGGAAATGCACATATCCTGGGACATACCGCATCCCAAGAAACTGGTCTGGCTATTCAGAAATCTGCCAAAAAGCTGTCCAGATGGCAACCTTGAATTCATGCCAACTGGTAAAATAGAGAGACTGTGAACTGTCCTTAATGTAGGACCCTTAAGAGAGGCCGGATTCCCATTTTAATTTTAGTCTAACTGCAAGAGATTTTGCACAATGCAAGGCTTAGGGTAAAATGGAAAACCATGCAATGATTGGGGCTTAGCCAGACAAACAGGCAGGGGCAATCCTGAGCTCCTCTGCCCCATGAGCTGGTCAGATGTGAGGTAGCTCTGACCCAGGAGCTGCACAACCATATCCCTGCTGTGCCGCTGCTGATACCGTCAGCCACACTAAGCAGCACCTGGCCAGTCCAGAGGGCTGCCCGCACCTGCTTGAATAGGCACATCCTTGGTTTTGCCAGCTGAGGTGCCTGGAGCACAATTTTGGCTGCGGTGGACCAAGGCAGGCACATCTGCAGCAGGGCAGAGTGCAAACCAGGCAAGGAGGTTTTGGGTTGGTTTTTTTT
>VXBL01001771.1:0-15640 GCA_013400195.1 Aramus guarauna
GCCTTATGAGAACTGAAATATAGGACAGAATTGTATTAACAGTCGATACTAGATCAGATTGAGGTCCCTGCATGTTAGCATAAAAGCAGCCCCTGGTAGTTATGGCTGCAAGATGCTTCTGAGGACACTGAAGGCAAGGATGACACTGAGTCTTCCACACTGAAGTTCTCATCCCAAGTAATATCCTTAAACATTAAGGTTTTTCATACTCATCTTTTAAAGATGCAGTTTCAATGAGCTTGATAATATTCTGTGATAGTAAACACCACAAGCCATTTGCTTATTTTGTGGGGGTTTTTAAATTGTTGTCCTAAGTTTTGAATAAGCTCCACCTCATTCTCATATAAATGAGACTTTCAAGGCCAGCTGCTTGTTTGCACCCCATACAGACTGAAGCAAGAACTGGACTCGAAACTTCTGCAGTTCAGAACCACAGACAAGATTGGGAATCTAACTGCTGTGCTATAAAATTTGCAAAAAGTTTTAAGGAGTGCTTTTGCTTTTTCTCCTGGCTGCAGCAATCTGTATACAATTTGCCACTGTGCTCTTCTTCTCTTGACCAGGCTGAAGAGAGTGATACTTCTAGCTCTGATTGTGCTGTTTGCAGGAGTTCATGTGTTGCTCTGAGCACACCGGTGTGCAGGCTTTCATACAAGCCACACACCCCAACCAGCTCCGCTGTCTAGTGTGGTCTAGGAAAGGGCAGTATATATTGAGCGCTCTGCAGTTTTGGGATTCCCCTGCTGTGGAAATTCCCAGGTCTCCATCTGGTCAAAAGGCTGACCATGGTATACCTCGTGGGTATTTGTCATAGACCTACCATGGCAGAACCTGTCTGTTCAGAAATGAGAAGTTGGCCCCAAATGTCACGAGTTTGTTTAAAAAAAAAAAAAAAAAATTGCCTCAAGATATTTGGGTCTTTTTGGTTTACTCAATTTGCATATTCAAATTATCCTACAGAACCATGAATTATTTTGGATCTTTGTTGCAAAATTAAAATTAAGTTTTCTCTTAAGTGCACAGCTTGAGAGTCTAAGATTCATGAGAGCTGCCAAAAAGTCTGCAGTATCTGTGACTGTCCATATAGAAAGGAAAGATGGATGTCCCTATAGCAACTGGAATCTGAAATCAAGAGATAGCAAAAAGGAAGGCAAAAATCCAGCTTTGGCTCTGAGTACCTTGGATAAGGAATTACAAGTTCTGTATCTGTCTGCCTTATGCACTGGCATGCTGGATCTGGAAGAGACCACACATGTATTTCTGCACCTTCTCTATCTGGATGGGAGACATCAAAATCTTCTACTAAAATGCAGCATGCTATATAGAACTTTAAATTTTGATTGTGAGCATCACTGTATTAGCTGCACCGGGAATGTTGGTTTTGGTGACACAATTAGTCTCTGCAAAAAGGATTGTGGTGCCAGGAAAATAATACCATTTCTGTAAAGCAGCTGTTGGAATTCTTAAGGATTAATGATTCTGTTTCCATGGAAGTAAACTACTGAAATACATATTGGCAGAATATTTTATAAATAGAATATTTAGAAAATGTCCAGGAAAAAATAATTCTGAGTTGTTTATAAGAAGAAGATGTTGAAGAATGTGCTGGTTTTATGCAATACACTGGTGAAGGAACGTTATGCCCTCCTCAGAATAACCCCCCATTAGGTTACGTGCTGTAGGAATACATTTTATTACTACAGATTCTTGGTAATAGCAGTTTTAGCTTGCCCATCACAGCTTTCCCTAAATGTGATGTTATTTTTATGCGTTAAGGCACCCAATTGCTTATTCACAATAATTGTCTCCTTTTTCTTCTTCTCTAAATGGCTTTCTAGAAACTACTTTTTTACTGGTTAAATCACAGTGACACTAGTGGTGCACATAGTTTTTCTGCTTGCTAAGATACTATAGCCTCTATAAAAGTAATCACAAAAATGAAGTTCTGAAAAAGGTTGTCTACTTACCGATGTTAGTATGCTTTTGTTCTAAAGGCTTGAGCGCTGCTTTGTCATTAGTAATGTTAATTATGAGATTATCATTCTTGTAGTTGTGCAATTTCTATTGTGTAGCATAATTTGTCTTGATGACTTTAAAAAGTGCTATAAATTAGTAACTTCACTACATTTGCTTTGTCTAGTTAAATAAGAGAAGGACTACAAATGCCTACAAAGATTTCTACTTACAAGAAATAATTTTGGAGAGTATAGCTTGATGTGTTACCAAGTCAAACATCAGGGTCTTGAAATGGTAAGTTGTAGGCGTGTTGCAACATCTGGGAAGAACGAGATGGTTCTGCCCTATGCCACTAAAAGGCTTAGTGTATTAGTATGCTTGCTGCTATCAGACACTCAGCTGCAGGAGAGTGTCATACTGAGGAACAGATGACTGACATCCAACAGGAAAGTGGCAAAGCAAAAGTGACATTAATTCCCTGTCAAATGAAGATGAACTATTATTTTGCAAGAAATCATTTAAATTAAAACAATTCCCTAAACATAAAATTAAAATATAATGATAATGGAAAATAGTTCATGCAGTCCTTTTTTAATTTGGGGTCACTTTTGATTCCATTTTCTATGACATTTTCTTGACTAAAGGGTTGTTGTTTTGGTTTTGTATCAGATTTAGTTTTCACCAAAGGCAGTTGTATTGCAACACAACAAAACCCACAGAAATAAATTTATATTTCATCTAAAATAAAACTGTTAGACACAAATATGTCTTTCCACCCACTTAGTATTCCTCGTGAACTTAATTTTAGCTAATAAAAATAGTAAAGTTATTTGTACTTGTGCCTTTTGACTCACATATTAACATGTCAAGATTAAATCGGGGACGATCTAACTCATCCGTGTGTTGTGTAAGCAAAGCTCTTTCATACAAAAGTCTGTATGATCTTTACTTTTTCTCTTCCTGCTCTTCAGTGAAACAGTTAAACATTTGCTAGATTAATTAGCTTGTGAAATTACCTTATCTTGGCCCTTTTCTGATTGTATCTATATATTTATTATTATTATCATTCTTACCTCCCTTCCACATTTGTTCTGACCTCTAAGCCTTACACTAGCAATTACCTTTCTTTGAGTATTTTTTTTTTAAAATACTCATTTTGGAGAGATTATCTCATTCAATGAAGAAAGCAGAAGCAAGTTTAAATGAGAGAGACTTCATCAAAGAGACTTGTAATCCCTGTTGTGTCTGTGTATTCTTCTCGTCAACTTGGAAATTATCATAAAAAAGCCCTACTTTGAGACTACTTTTCTTATGTATTTTCCATTTTATACCCTTGACATGGGGTGGAAAAACAGAAAACATAATACTGTAAATTAAGTTAATTTTTTTTCCCCATTTCATAAACAGCAGGCAAATACTGCTATAGCTCTCATATTTCTTTCTTTGTACTTATTTGTCATGTGAGACTTTGGAGTCCCATCCTCTTTCTCATTTTCTGTTTTCCTCATAAGGTGAAGGGTAGTAATACTCCAAGAGGGTAATAAATTCCCTGTACCCATGTACATGTCAGTGATCACAGAAATTGTGACTAAACCGACAGATACAATAAGTATTCTTCAGGGTCTTTTGTTACTTTAGATTTAGGTCACAAAGTGTATTTCCCAGGCTGTCATTCTAAGATGAGCCAGTCTGACAACGTAAGTGTTGTTTTAGCTTTTTCAGAGCATTGGCTTTGTAGCAGCACTGAAGTAAGAGTTTTCAGAACTTTTTCAGTGTTCCTAACAATCCACATTAAGCCATAAAGATTAATTTTTAAACAGTACTTCTCCTGCTCAAATCCTCTGCCCATGTTTCCATATGGGTTCATTTTAATGTCCATGAATCCATACTTCTATTATTGCTTGCCCGCTTTTACTGGAATTCACTGGAGGAAAGTGCTATTAGGGTTTTCCTTTTTGCAGAAGGGGGTAGTTGTTCTGAAAAGAGAGCACAAGACAAAATAAAAGGGTACATTTATGAACAAAATGGACATAATGATCAAGGTTTTCTATTGAATCTTTGTGGTCTAGATCACTGTGGCATTCTGAGTGAAAACAAAGGCTCTCAGAAAAAAATTTAAGAAATTAGCAACATTTTCTGGAAGCTTAAATTTCATCTTATGCCTTATATCTTTTTAATTCCATTGAGTCTTAGAAATGGAAAAATAATTTGTATATATTCACAAAGATTATTTTCTGTTAAGGTGTATAACAACTGTATAAGTAGCATCTGACAGATTCAGACAATTTAAATGGAACTCTTTAGCCTCGTGTTTAGATATTTGATGTATTGCTAATTTATATTACCTGATTAGAAATGCATATTCAAAAACAAATGCATTTTGAGTACATTTTAACCTAACATATTTTATAAGGTTTCCTCAAACATGTATAAAATGCAGCTCTATTTCTCACATTCATGTGACACAGAGTCCTGCATGCATTCAATGGAGATATTCGTGGCCCTAAAAAAATTTGAAACATGCTAATACACTTTGCTGAGTTGAGGCCTCCAATTCCAATGAAATGAGAAAAAATCCTCAAATAACTAAGAAGCAACTGCAAAAAAAGTACAATTTTCAGACGAAGCTTTTAAAAGAGCGTCTCAGATTTTTCTTCTTGGATAAAAACAAATACAAAATTTTGCAGTGACTTGAAATACCCTCTATTCACAAACTTGGAATTTGAACTTCAGAAGGACAACTAGAATCATAAAGTATGGTAAACATAGAGAAGGAATTTTCCTTTTCCATCTTTAAGAACAGAGACAATAGTGTTGAAACTGTTTCTGTGTTCTGAATGTTTTCTGTGTTCATGTTTCTGAATTTCAATTTCTAGGGATATTCTTGAAAAAATGTTTTGAAGCCCATATACAACATTTACAATTTCTGTAGTTAAATACTGAGCAATGTTTGATTTGCCAGCAGGAAAATTATATGTTCAGAAAAAAAACAGAATTTTCAACATTGATATTAAACTTTGTTTAATGGCTACTGATGTGCTACAAAATGAAAGGGGATTTCAGGAATGCTTATGTAAATTATTTTGAACTTTGCCTTGAATAATTATCTTTAGAATCTTCTCCATCACCACAGCCTTCCTCCCTACAAAGGCAAAGCCCATGGTTTCTTTCCTGTATTTATTATGGTTTGACTGTTGTCTCATCAGGTTAAAGTTTTCTATCACAACTTGGATTTCTGTATTCAAATTCTTTTGCTGAACGCTTAAAGGGTTTTGTAGTGATAGCATCTCAACATGAGGAACTGGAACAAGAAAATAAATTTTAGTAGAAAATGCATGTTGAATGCAGGTTACTATGCTTGTAAATCACATTTCTAGAAATAATAGCAAGGTATTATGATCTTCTAACCAAGAATATATAGGGAGTAAACGGGATCTTCTGGCTCATCCAGTTTCCTCCTATTTCAGGGAACCACATCATATATCCTTTCTAATAAATTGATAAAGTTCCATCTTAAGAGGATAAGGGATATTTTTACTCCATTGCTTCTTCTGGAAGACTATTCAAGAACTTCATTGGTCTTTCTGTCCTGCCTTGGGATTGTGTTCAACTTGTAGTGTGCCCATGTCACAGAATTGCTTGTATCACTGTTAGTCCCTCAGTCCGGAGTCTTGTTCTTTTTTCCGTTGTAACTAATCAATGATCAATGTCATCCAGTTCTTTCTGGGTGGTACCTTTGTCTTCATCTGTATTGACTGTGTATCCTAACGTTTGTTATCAACATGTATGCTTGGCTTTTGTCTCAAAGTTAAGTTAACAAATACATTAAACAAGATGGTTAAGGAACACTCTGGTCTGATACTTCATTTCTCAGGACTACCTCTGGTCATCTCCTTTTTCCTTTTTTTGGCCATTTTTTTACCTGCCTTACCATTCTTCCAATAATCACCACCTTCTGATAGCATAACTAAGAATTTCCTTTATGGCGTCATAACACAATTTTTGCTGATGCCCACATGGATTATCTCTATTGCATTTCCTTTGAAAATGTGTTGTCCGATCACAGAATGTTAGCATCTGACAACACAATGTCAGTATGTCAAAATTTATGTCTAGCATTTTACTCATCTCTTCTTGGATTCCTTTTTTTATTTTTTATTTTTTCATTTTTTCTTGCCTTCTGCTATAATTTTTGCACATTCTTAGGGTCATTCTAGCAAGCCAATAGCTGCTTTTATCACTTTCCTGGTCCTTCTCAAAAATAGATACAATGCTATGAATTCTCTGATCAGAGGGTATCATTATAGATAATAATCTTATCTATAGGGCAGCCTCTTGGCATTTGAAGCTTTTTCTGCCAGATCTTTAAGAACCAAGAATTATGAGCTAGAGATTTCCCAGTATGTCATTCATTTCTGCCGTTTGCTATGTCAGCCAGCTGAAATTTGTAAGACAGAAACTAAACTTTGCTTACTAATGGAAAAAGACAGCATTAGGATGTCTGCAACTGTAAATATGGGTGAAAGTTTAAATACTTTCATGCAAAAATAAGCTCCAAACTCAGACTTCCTAGGAAATGTTTTTATTGGAAGTTGATTCTAGCCTAGTGCAATTTTATTCTTGGTTTTGTATTATTCATTCCCTTTTTGACAACTCATCAAGTCATGCTTTTTCCTGGCATAGGTCATCCTCCTTTTTATAGCAAAAGTGGGTGGATAGGAGTCAGCAGAAAGAAATCACAAAAGGTCCTTTGTATTTCCATGTCATTCTACCTAAATATTTGGAGGAAGATTGTATTTCTTTGTAGTATCCTAGGCACCTGATGTCCCTATCACCAGTTCCTGACAATAGGTTTCCAGAATTAGAATACAATTATGTAACCTGTCCAAAGATCACTTGAAGATCTCTTGCAGGTGTCATGACTTTTGTTTACCAGCAGCTAAAACCCCATAGCTTTATGGATTTTGATTGCAAACTACTAAAAAAACCCACCTTGTTAATTTGCAGGATGGTTGTAGTGATCTTTCAGAACTTTAATCTTTTTCATCTTACTTTTTACATACAGAAAAAAATATTTTTTTTAAATATGGGTGACTATTTTATTTTATTTGCATAATTTCAAGGGATGGATATGACTTCCCTGGTAAAGGACTTCTTGACTTCTTTTAAGGGTTTACAGGCAGTCTAGATGCCCTAACAGAAGTAGATATGTCAAAAAAGGCAACTGGCCCACAAATCCTCATGTCAATAGAAAAATGAAAGTCTTTCTTCCTCCATGCATGGACCAAGTTAGATCAAGACTCTGTTCTCAGATGATAACAAGATAATTTTATGACAGATGTCTTTAGTTGCAATTAGGTCTGCTAGATTAATTAATGAATCTTTGTGAATCATAGTGCTAAAATCAGCCTCAGAAATGCAACAGTCACTATTTTGTAGTTTTCTTGCGCCTTTCTCACCGCTTAACTTTATGTTGCTAGAGCACAGATTTCACTCCTACCAAGGCTGATTGCCCATTTCCTTTGTAATGAAAATCTAAGCTAAAATCATCAAAGTGCTGGTGGCTATCCAAGACCCTCAAACAATTCTACCCAAGACAGAAAGTTCTAATGGAAAAATTAGAGAACAGCTCATCTGATTGCAAGGGAAAAAAAAAAAAAGTGGATCTTCCAAAGAATGCCAAATTTTGCACACATAAAGGGGGTACAGTTGTCACGAGTCGAGGAGTAATCCTGCGCTGGGCTCCTGGGCTAACCTGGATGCTCAGATCAGGTGCAGATTTCTCCAGCTGGCATTGCAGTGAAAGCTCCGAAGCTGTGGTCTCATTACTTGCTTTTTTGTTTGATGTTCCCCCCCACCAGTAGATCAACTAGTACTTGCTAACTACATCTGTAAAATCCCAGTGGAGACAAGGCAATTACCTTACTTCTCTGAAGTATAAAAGTATATAGCATTGGCTCTGCTTAGTTCCTTCTGGAAGACTATAGAGTGCTTTCTCTTCACCAGGATGCTACAAGCAGGTAGCTTTTAATTACTTACTGTAAAATCAACTTTCTGGAATAGAAACAAAGTCACATAAGCATCTGTGATTTTAGTCCTCTTACTTGCTTGCTAAGACTAGTAGTCCATCTGGCTATTTTAATACAATTTATTGTCATGCATTCTTCTTTTTTTCTGTCTTTTATTGATGTATTTTGGTATTTGCTCTAACCTTGTAAAAATTTCTGTGATCCTTTCTATAACAGAGATTCATGATTTATTTATGTTTAGTAGGTCAGATAACTTGTTCTTATGCAGACAGATCAGTGACATACAAGAAAGGAAATGTGAATTATCTGCCCACATCCCATAGTTTAGATAGCATCTCAGACTGAGCTATGCACCTGGGATATTCCTAGTGATATCAGGAACCCACAAGGTGTGTCCAATAGCATTTCATTCCTTCTCATTCCTTGTTTCAGTCTGCCTAGCTATATTTATGCAGACAACAGCTCTTTAATTTAAGCATGAAAGAAATAATTCTAAGCAATTATTTACTGAGAGTTCTCCACTCTTGAAATAACATGTTGATTCCATGTACCAATGAGACTGTATTATGTAGCTCATTACTCAGAATATCAAGACAGAATTGCCTAATAAGAGAAGCATAAGACAAGATGATTTGCATAGCTCAGCTGAACTTCACAGTTTGCATTTCTGAGCAGGAGAAAATGCCAAGATTCCATAAGGCAAGTACTTATTCTGAATCTGGCAGAAACATGGATTGTGAAGTTCACTTGAGTTACTCAAATCAATCAGGTTTTTTCCTGAGTATTTTAATAACAAGCACGTTTTCTGTTACTAGTGTTTTACTTGTACACTAATTACATATTAATATATTAAATGAGTATATTAAGTTACATGCTGTCTCTCTCTCCTAATTCTCCAAGAGAAGTCTCTGTAGTACATTTAAAGGAGTAAGAAACATAGGTTGCTACACATGTGCCTTTGCTAGAGTTAAGATGAGTATCATTCACAGCTCATTTGTGGCTTTGTCTTAAGTTACTCCATCACTTGCAAGTTACACATGCAATTCCTAGACCATATATATATAAGGGGTTTCACACATACAGTATGTGAATCTGACTTGAAGGCTGTGTCTGTATTAGTGAATAAAATGGACTAAGGATTGTTCTTTGGTCCTGAAACTAACTGGGTTGGCAAGCCCAGTGTCCATATGGCTAACTCTTTTGCCCTTCTGACTATATACCTGTAACTGTATTCTTGTTGGGGATGATCCTTGGCCTGTGCAAATCCCTGAAATGCAACTTTGAATTGTGGGAGAGAGGTAGCTGGCCTGAGCCAAAACTATGCCAGGAACCTCAATAACAATTTTGCACTACGCTGGCACACCTTTGCTGTGGCCCTGCTGGGCTTATCAGTGCAGTGTTATCAGAAGATTTTGGTGTATCCCTGCCTGCCTTAGGATCCCGTTCAGGGTCCCTTTCTGGCTCAGTAATCTAAGCCCCAGCCCAGCTCTCTGCACTGAACCCAGTGGTTAGGGCTACTTGCCTTCACAGAAGGGGTGCAAGGGCAAAAAACCCCACCTCCTTCCTCAGCCTAGGTTTATTCATTGGCAGCAGTGCTGCTCTGTAACTTGGGGAGAGGGGAGAAAAATGCACATAACAGTAGGTCTGTCTAACCTCCCTTCTGAAAATAAGCAACAGTTGTTACACTCCCTCTACTCTGTTGAGCCACCGTGCCCCCACAGCGTCTTTAAACAAAGGTATCACCAATGATCTGTGGAACCCAAGGAAGCTTTGAGGATTCTGTACACATGACAGTGCAGCCAATCTGCCCGAGACAGTCAGCACATCAAGTGATTTTATGCGCAAGTAATGACATTTATTTGGTTTGAATATCCAGATAGTGTGTACAAGCATTTTTCCATGAGTTGTTAAAAAATTGACCTTAAATATTTTGCTTTTCGTAAGAAAAGATGAGGATTTCACAAAGACAAACATATTCAACTCTTCCACTTCTGCGGATCAGACATGTCAAAATATTATGGGTTTTTTTCTTTATTATCATCAGAATGAAGAGTGAGAACATAGATTCTGGGCTCGGTACATGCTGATGAATATTTTACAAGACTATAATAAAAGCTTATTTGATATGTTCTTAGATGATTTGCTACTGTGGTGAAAAACAACAGCTATTAAAACTTTATAAGCAGCTGTGGCTACTTGCTCCTGTGAAAAAGCAAATTACAAATGTCAAATTGCTTTCTGAGGTTCTTCAGAAAATAGTGTATTCAAGTCTGGTCTACACTTAATAAGTTTCACTGACATGATTATGGTTTGTAGCAGTGCAATTTTTTTCATCATCATCACTGTGCTTCACACTGCCTTAGTGCAGATGTAGGTATGCCGGTGCTCTTGCTTCACTGACCAGAAGGAGGATATACCTTTAAAACATGTTTAAGCTAGAATTACCATTTCTAGAAGAGGAGAATGATTGCCCTATGCGGGACTAATAAAAAGAGACGTTCTGAAATGCAGACAAGGCTTCAGTTTCATAGACACAGAACAGTTCCGAATAAATAAAGTCCTCTCTGCTTGGCAGTCAGCCGTGCTGACTCATGACTTTATCATGTTTTCCAATATTTGTTTTGTTTTGTTTCTTAAAATCCTCAAGTTCTTGCAAAATGTGAATGCATAGAAGTCTGTGCTTCATGTTAGATTATGTTTCTAGCATTCATAGTTGTGAAGAAAAAGCTTGAAAATGCTCTTACAATGCTGCCACTTCTAACAAACAAATGCATCAGAAATGTACAGTATTTTAAAATGTTGTAAGTTTTAAATTTAGTTTCTTCTTTCTGATACCTCCTCTTTTTATAGTTTTGATATTAATGACTTCTATAAATTTTATTTGCCTGAGTTGATTTGAAATGTGTTGGATCTCATGTACTGAAATGTTCTGGCAAAAATGCATAAGATGTACCTTTTAGTAGGACTGCATACATTAGAAAAGTATGTTTTTCAGATTCAGGGGCTTCTGCTTAAAATCATGGCTGTGTTCTTTTTGGAAACATATTATGATAGGTACACTTACCTTTTTTAGATGTGCTTGATGAACTAAAATTTGGACGTAGAGCTCTGTGCAGAGTGTTGGTTATTAACATTCCAAAACGAGTAGATTTGGAACAAATTTCACAAGCACAAGATATCCCATGATTTTAAAACAAACAGTGCCCATGAGCCTCCTCAGATGTATCAAGAAGGAGCTTTCTGCCTGTATGTGACTGTACACATCTGTTAATTCAGAGATCTAAATGTGAAATCCAGCACTCAGGGACACCAGGTGGATATCTGATACTCTCTGAGGAATTTGGGCTTCATAAACCATTGTATGGATTATTCACAGCCATGCATTTTTTCCCTGCTTGTGACAGAAAAAATATGGGTGAAATATTTGCATCAATAATTAATCCTGGTATAAATCAATACAAGTTACTAATAAATGAGAAACAGAGACATGCAACTGCCAAAAATCAGCTGTTAGTGCCTCTTCACTTACTGAAATGGCATGCTGCGTATCACAAAGGTTCTATTACTACAAAATATTTCCTCTAGGTGATAGTCAGGAATATTTTCCAGCTCTACTGTGAAAGCTGCAGTCATAGCACAATATAATTTGAGATTGGAATAAATGTGCATAGAGCATGAGAAATAAGAAGATACAACTCTTTATGTCTACTTTTCATGACTATTCCAAAGTACTTACATGATTTAGGAGCCTAAGGGCTCAATTTACTTGTCCACACATAAGGATCTTCTTCCATTTAAAACTCATTAGGGTATCACAAGCTTCTCCGTGGGGCTGTCAGATAGGACACAGGAGCTATGGAAGAACTGTCTCCTCCAGGAACAACAGCTGGAGACCAGCAAGGATATCCTCAAGTGCCTGAAGTAGCACTAGATGAGTGTATACTGCCAACTGAACTTTAAACCTTTCAAGTCCAGGATGAAATCAAGCTTAGAATCTGTTCTTGAAGGAGGTATCTGTGCCCCACCTTCTAAAGAATGGAGTAGGACGTAGTCTTTTCCTCAGAGTGGCTATCCCTTTTTACTCAGTATGCTTGCTCAACATACTGACTCTTAACCACACATAATTTGTTCCTCACCCAAAGATCATGCAGGTGATGAGGGAGAACCCCCACGTCCCCTGGTAGCACTTCAGAGTTGGGCAAAACCCATAAACTTGGCTTCATCCCACGATGATGCCCTGGTAATAACATTACCCTCCTGAAAAATGGCAGAGGTGGTGTGATTTCTTCAGGCCAAGGATTGTCAGGGAAGTGCTGTAATTAGTAGATTGCAGCCACTGGTGGATATTTTGAAGAAAAATGGTGGATATGTCTTCACTACATGATGGGCCTGATCTTTTCAAGATGTAGTACTCACAATTCTGAATTTAATTCTCAAATCTCTCTTTACGTACCTCAGACCTTTACTTTAATCTGGCAGTAAATCACTCAGAAATGAGACTTAAGCTTCTGAGAATTATAGGCACTGTTAAAAACTTTATCCCTCAGCAGTGATTAAACTCACCATCCATGTAGGGGTCTCACCTAGTAGCACAACATCAGTGCTTCCCAAAGTTTTCTCTTAGCAACCCTACTTCCAGGGTCACAACCCCACTTTCATTTTCACTTCCAGGCTTGCGGGCCCCAAGTGGGGTCATGACCCTAACTTGGGAACTGCTCTATAACACATTGAAAAAATTAACATACCAGCCAGTAAATACATCAGCAAAACAAACCCATCCAGTCTACCCAAGACCCCGCACAGTCTTCAGTCCCTAGAGGCCTTACCTATTAAACGTGGGTTTTCAAAACCATGCATGTACTTGCAAGCTCACATACTGCCTTGGGTATGTGTTACCATTGTCTTGTAGTCTTTCTTTGTGCTATTTAGCTAAGTTTGGTGTTGACAAATATGTGCTAACACATCTGAAAATATGACCCTATTTTTCTTGCTCATTCATATGTTGGAGGTGCTGCTTAGATTTATTATTTGCACATAATAGAGTTCACAGTTATTGTGTGTCAGAAACAAGATCTGGAGAATCTGCTGTTCCCACAGCTGGAGCAACACATACTCATATGCTAAAACTGCAGTGTAAATTGTATTGTTCTTAGCAATTAATCATTTACACTGTGTTCTATCAACTCTCCTCCTCCTTAACTCCTACTGGTCTTTACCCTCTTCTCCTTTCTTCTTGCAGAATGTTCTACCACTATATCTCAAAGAACTTTGCACAGGTTGTGAAAGCACACAGGTTATGAAATCTTAATATCTTCATGTTACAGTAGAGAGATTATAACACTGTACTAGCGAGTCTATTACAGTTACAAAGAAGTCAGTGGCAGAGAAAAAGATGAATCTCCTGTTTCATGTGGCCCATGGTGGACTCCAAGCAACACGGTTAGTCAGCACAAGACGTACCAGTAGATGGCAGTTCAGTGTTCATAGCGTTGCTTATGCATCTGAGGGGCTGGTAAAAATGGGCTTCTTACACAATTTTTAGCATAATTTTATTTCTCGTTGGTCTTGTGCTCTTTTTCTGGGATCTTTACTATCCCCTTTTTTCGTTTTCCTTGCTGTGACACTCTTCTGTTGCTTTTCCATTTCTGCCACTTTTCCATATGCTATGTCTCATTTTGAAAAGAAAGGAAAAAAAAAATCTTAAAAAGCGAAAATCCCTCACTGATTTTTTTCAGAAAAGTTATCTAGATCCTGACTGATTCATTACTGAGGATAACTGGGAGGGTGGTGAGCAGGAGCAGTAAGATTTATTCCCAAATGTTCTCAGGTTCCTAAGAATGTATCTGAATGTATGACTCCGCAAGAGCACTGCAGTGACCCACCTGCACACAGAGATTAAATGATATTAGTACTAAAACCACACCATATCAAGCCTCACCATGTATTTTTTGCAGTGTGAAGTAAACAGCTACTAACTTGCAGTGTGTCTATGAAACTCATCCAAAGACAGACACTGTATGTCCTCAAGTCTGTGTGTTATTCTACCTCTGCTGTACNACCATTTGAAACAAGGATTTGAATTGCTCTGACTAAACCATCTGTATGTGGGGAAAAGATTATGGGAAACATCCCTGCAGGGCTCTTTTTAGTTGCTCCAGTGGGCATTATCCATTATTTTTCCAAGTGTCTTGCCTTGGGGTTTTTTTGCTTTCCTTGCTGCCTTGGCCAATCTAGCTGGTACTAGTTATTGTCTCTGTGAGAATTATTGTCAGTCCTAAAAAAATGTAAATTTGAAAATTAGAACAATACAATAGTTTTAAACTGCATTTTAACTGCTTCACTCTTTCACCTTATTTACTTGTTTTCACTTTAAAATACAGACAGAAACTTCTGTGCATTTGCTTGTATTTTCTCCACTACCCATTCTACTCAGCACAGAATGAATATTCTAGCCAATAGATACTTCATTACTTGAACAGCAAAAAGTTTCACTAAAATCGAATGAAAAATAACATTTATGGGAAATTTTAGGATCACTTAAGGATCATGTAAAGGAAAGACATATTAAAGAAGGAACATTCTGTATTCCTGCTCACAATTGCATCCAACAGCTGTGGTGGTAGGGTTGTTCCTTGAATGTTTCTTGAGCGAATTGTTTCTTTTTAACTGGACATTCTATTCTGATTTTGCATTCTGTAGGACTTAAAAGTGGGTGGACATACCTCTTCAGAGGATCATAGGATAATTCAGCTTGGAAGGGAAGTCAGGAGATCATCTGCTGGATTGTCCTCATGGGCAAAAATGTTTCCCTTACACCCAGTGTGAACTTCTTCTATATCAACTTGGGCCTGTTGTCTCTTGTCCTGCTACCATGCAGTGCTGCAAAGAGCCTGGCTCTGTCAGCACGATGACCTGCTCATAGGTGGGAAAGGCTTCTCTGAGGTGCCCCCAACACCTTCCCTTCTCCAGGCAGAAGCAGCTCCGTCCCTCAAGCTTCCCTTGCTGGGCTTGCTGGTCATCAGTGCCACCTTTGTCTACGTTGTCCAAGGACTTGCATAACTACCTATCATCTGGCTTATCTACATGTTTTGCCTTATGACCTCTTTCAGCAATGATTCTAATTCAGAAATCAAATGGCAGCATCTTTTAGTATCTTCTAAGACGCTTTTAACAATGGCTACCCACCAACATCATCCTTGTAGTTCCCGGTGCCTCTTAAAATATGAAGTGATTTAAACTTGAAATGAAGAGTACATACCATGAAGCTCTGCAGAAGTTCAATAGGAACACTGTTGTCTGAATAAGAATGTTCTGAATTCATAAGGGATCTTGGGAAATATATTAAAACTGTTCGTATGTTAAACTGTATTTTTGCATACAGCCATGCTACACAGGGTAAGAATGATTTTTTAAAAAATACTGCTTTTGCTGTGAACCTCTAACATGCTATGAAAAATAGTTCCGACATTCATTTTAAAATATTTCAAAAATCTTTAAAACCAGGTGACTAAAATTTAGTTCTTGAATATGAATGCTGTGGTTTCATTTTGAGGAGTTCTGAGTATCTGTAGACCTCACTGAAACACTGGGAAGTTCAGATGCTGTTAGTGAGTGGCACTGGTGGTAATTCAGGGGCCTTTACACATTCAAATCTA
>VXBL01001772.1:0-14182 GCA_013400195.1 Aramus guarauna
CCATTCTATGATTCTATGACTTCGCAGCTGTAGCACAAACAGAAAACTTGAAAAATTAATGAGACCTGCTAGATAACCCAAAAGGAAAGGGAGAAGGAATGAAGCAAGTAGTATGAATGAAGTGCTTGTTTCTCTTAAGTCATTGCTTTGAGATCTGTATGAAGACTCCTATCCTAAAGTCTTTTTTATTATACTAAATATGATTTAGACTAAGAAGTGAAAAAGATGGAAGAAATGGAGGAAATTTATCAGTAAGCCTTGTCACTGGCCCACCAAGCTTCATATCTAAGTATTTGCAAAGAACATTAACATGAATGATCTGCTTATATTTGCTAGCACTGTATTATAAATGGTAGCGGCCAAGATGGAGAAAAGACAGTAAACAGGTCTATATAAAAAGGATTCCAAAGCGCATCCAGAGGACTGCTTATAATCTTAAAATTACCTTAAAATAAAACTGGTTAGTTATGTGAAGCACTCAGACGATTTCTCAAGAGATCAGCAGAATACAGTTTGTGTAAGATTTGAATGGAGACAATTACAATAGCGTGTAAAAAGGCATAAGGTGTTGCTGAAGATTGTATTAAGGGATATAAAGAGGTTATAGGGTGATGAAAAGTAGTTTCACAAATCAAAATCTGAAAAGATGAATTCCAAGAGCGGACGTGAATGGAAGATTTTTATCCTGACAAATTTTTGTCCTGATTTTTATCCAGTTAAGTACTAGGTTCACAATCTACTTTTATAGACACTATTCAATATACAATTCACGATTTAGAGAAAGGAATGGGGCAGGGGAGAATACAGAGAGCAACATTGTTTATGTTAATGAGAATAGGATGAGGTTATGAGAAACTTCAAAGGGACTTAAAAAGCATCTGTATGCACAGTTCACATGATGGTGAAGGAAATTCAAGATTGTTAAATGTGAGTTAACGCACATCAAGATAAAAAAAGTATTATAAACCCATACTACATGATTCTAAAACAGCCATTGGATCAAGAAAATTATTTTGATATGTGCACTCCACATGCATCTGTGGCTGAAAGAGCAAAAAAGATATCATGATTGTGTAGGAGGGAGTAAGCACAATACTACTTGCCCCAGTATTTTAAGTGTCACTGCAAAAATGAAAAGAACATCCTAAGACAGCATTAAGGCTGATAAATATTAAGAATGTGTATTGGTTTTGTGTGGTAAGGTTTTGGTAGCAGGGGGGGCTACAGGGGTGGCTTCTGCAAGAAGCTGCTAGAAGCTTCCCCTGTGTCTGATAGAGCCAATGCCAGCCCGCTTCAAGACAGACCCGCTGCTGGCCAAGGCCGAGGCAATCAGTGCCTCTGTGATAACATATTTAAGAAGGGGAAAAAACANTGACCGCAACCCCCATTCCCCATCCCTTCGTGCCGCTGAGAGGGGCGTAAGTAGAAATCAGGAGTGAAGTTAAGCCCGGGGAGAAGCAGGGGGAGGTGTTTTAAGATTTGGTTTTATTTCTCATTATCCTACTGTTTTGTTTGGTAATAAGTTAGATGAATTTTTTCTTTTTTCTAAGTTCAGTCTGTTTTGCCTGTGACAATAATTGGTGAGTGATCTCTCCCTGTCCTTATCTCAACCCACAAGCCTTTTGTTATCCTTTTTCTCCCCTGTCTAGTTAAGGAGGGGGAGTGATAGAGTGGCTCTGGTGGGCACCTGGCCTCCAGCCAGAGTCAACCCACCACGGACTGATAAGAAGTCTGGAAGAACTAACAAAGGACAGAATAAGAAAGAACATTCATTACCTATTACAGGGATATATATTTTTTTTTTAAACCTTTTCTAAAGCATCTCACGTACTTACTACAGAAGGATAATAATGGTTTTGACAAATCTCTGTTTGATCCAGTCAGGTAACTGAAAATTCTGAATTTTACTTTTATGGCCAAAGCCTCTCAACAGCACCTTACTAAAAGGCCTCAAACTTTTGAGGCCTACCAACACTCCATTTTCTTCATGGCTCAAGGCTTCCTCTCAGCTGTCAATTCTATGGTGCTCTGGAAACCAGCAAGACTCATTTATACTGGAAATGACAACACAATGTGTCACTATTATCTCCATTGCTAGCAGGAAGAAGCTATAATCAGGCACCTGGACTAACAAAAAAGAGAATGCGTTCTAAAAACCAGATCTTTAACTTAAGAACAATTGCAATTATAGAAGACACTTGTATTTAGTCTACAATCAAGGTTACTGATCCCAAAACCTAGAACTTTATAGGAAATCTATAATTATTCTTGAAATCATTGATTCCCTTATAGTTGAATGCTTTAAGGTTAGCCATTCATATTTCACAAATGCAGAAAACTCACACAATATTTTTTGCATCCAAATAACTTTTCTTTTTTTCAAAGAAAACCAAGTTTGTTCTGTAGAACAAAAAGGTTTCCCTATGGAGATTAAGATAACGTTGAGAAAGTCAGCAGAGCAAGTTACAGAACTTGCATGTTATTTCCAAAGGAACAATCTCCTAAATTAATTAATTAAGAAGTTCAGTATTTGCAAGTTACTCAGAGTAGCTGTAGAGCAAAATAACCTGCAAACAGAGTACTACTGTAGAATGGCTATAACCCTGTAGGGCATTTTTTTTTTTTTAATTGCTTGAAAAGTCTATATTTCATAAAAACAGTCCATTTATAAACATTTCTGAAGAACCACCAGCCAGCACAGTTATGGTTGGTAATATTTAAGTATTTGGGTTGTATGCTTGAGCTTGAAAATTATCACTGTAGCAGAATAATCTACATATATGTGTAAAAAAAATTGTGTCTCGTACATACACAGAGGAATCACTGAACTAACCAAAGTAACATCACTAACCAAGATAATTTTCCTGCTATCTGCCTTTAATTTTTTGAGAAACCATTTTTGGCATTTTTTTTAAGTAGGAGGCTATTTTCCTTCTTGTGTCTGCTGACAACAGTTTTATCTGTTCCTTATCAATATCCTTAATTGTGTTTGGATTAATAGATCTTTCTGCAAACTTTTTCCTATAAAAACAAACAATAGTATTTCTATAACCTTTTAAGACTTGTATTTACAAATATTTGGTAAAGAATTCTGAATTTTGAAGTTATACTCGTAAGTGATGTTTAGTCCCATCATAAAACACTATTATAGATTACATAAATAAGATCAGAAGATGATAACCTATTAAAGCTCACAGAAAAATACAGATTCACAAAAACTATTAGCATTTTTTTAGCTCTAACAAGGAAAATCAGTTCTATTTAAGAAAACAACTTACAATATTTCCACAAGAAAAAGTACACAAGTTTTCCCAAAGTTTTACTTAAGAAAGAAAGCTTAGAAAAGCCAGTCACTCTAAGTCCAATAACTAAATTGAAAGAACACTTCATCATATGAAATACTAGATCTTAATTGTTTCTGCCACCAATGCTGAGCCTCAGGACAAGTTTACCAATGTCCGTGCAAAACCACAAAAGTTCTGGAAATAAGCACATAGTTACATTTGACTGTCAGAAATGGCAACAAAATATAGGAAAAATCCCCTTGAAAGTACATACACAGGGTGTTTTAATAGCAAGGAAAGTGATGCTACAAAGATATATATTCACACCAAATTAACATAAAATGCTTATCTTTAAATCTTAGTTCTACATCAAGAGTATACTCTAAATTCTGTAAGAGCACATTTTTACTAAAAGTGCTTTCTGTGAGTACTGAGATATTTAGAGGTATGTTTTACATTTATGAGGAATATAATAAAGAAATCCATACTTTAACTTGGAGGAGGTTTTCCTCTCTTTGCCTGAAAGCATATAATGTATTTGATTTTACTCATTAAAAATATTTTTATGGTGTATATATTTGCATTATGAAGTTTCAAACATATTAGAACTACAAAAGACTACCTCAGAAGTACAAATAAAATTGATTTAATTGCACCTAGAACAATTAAAGTACCAACATTGCTCTAGTGCTCCTTACTACTTACCATATTATGATGCTGTCATATGTAAAACCTAGCTTTTCTTCAGCATGGCCAGCATTACAAAGAAGCTGAAAATAAAAGAAAACATCTATTACTTAAGTCTTTAAAAATGACTATGTAAAACTGAAAATTTCTGACAACGCATTCAAAGAAACATGAGGAATTTCTTTCATGGCAAGGGGAAACTTACCAACTTCAGACTTCCCTAAGAATTTCTGCTGTCAGTATTCTATGCCTATATATGCCAGACACAAACCTGTGGCCTCTCATACTAGAGAAAAGCTTGCACAATTGTTTAAGCTGCCTACTGGTCAATTTTTCAACTCCAGATTGCTCCTCTTGCTGCCTTTAAGCTCTTTTCAGCAGAGCCATTAGTTGTGCAATCGGTAACCTGAGCAGAGATGAAGACAACTGAAGTCAAAGCACATCTGCATTCAAAGAAAGAGGGCTTGGGTGAGAGTTTTGAAGCAAAGATTGACACTGATGGTCCACTGTCATGTTTTGCCACAGCAGCACAGGCCTAGAAAAAAGGCACCACCAAGTGTCCCATAACTGACTGGCTGCCTGGCCTGCTATCGATTCCATACAATTTGTACCTCTGAAAATATCAGTGCAAAGGTTGAATTTAGGCAGACAGAAAGACACCAATAAACTATTGCAAATTCTGAACATTTCAACCATATACGTCAATTTTGAGCACAAGACTGAAGATTTACAAGTACACTTTTTATGTCAAAATCCAATTTCAAAAGGAGCAATCTAGTGCATGCTGGTTTTAGCCTCTTGAGAAAAGAAAAACAGTCTTCTGCAAGAAGAGCTGATGCTGTTCTCCTTTGCAAGAGCAGCAAAGAAATTCCTAGTAATCTCATTTACTATCCCTAGCAAAAATTATAAAATACTTTAATATTACATCTAAATCCCAAAGCACTTTTCCAAGCACTTCCAAAAACTTTGCACCTTGTCCTTTTCAAAAGGGGTTCAGTTTTACATTCAGTTCTGAGCCACTGTGGTATTAACAGTTTCTCCTCAGTGAGGAATTCAGGAAGTGTTTGTGCCAACTAGTGAATACCCTTGTTCTAAAATTGAAATATATCAAACTCTGTGCCATGTTTGTGTTCTGTGCCAAGTGCAAGGTCCTGCACCTGGGTCGGGACAACCCCCAGTATCAATACAGGCTGAGGGATGAAGAGATTGAGAGCAGCCCTGCTGAGAAGGACTTGGGGGTACCAGTGGAGGAAAAACTGGACATGAGCCAGCAATGTGTGCTTGCAGCCCAGAAAGCCAACCATATCCTGGGCTGCATCAAAAGAAGTGTGGCCAGCAGGTCGAGGGAGGTTATCCTCCCCCTCTGCTCTGCNGAGGAAAAACTGGACATGAGCCAGCAATGTGTGCTTGCAGCCCAGAAAGCCAACCATATCCTGGGCTGCATCAAAAGAAGTGTGGCCAGCAGGTCGAGGGAGGTTATCCTCCCCCTCTGCTCTGCTCTTGTGAGACCCCACCTGGAGTACTGCATCCAGCTCTGGCGGCCCCAGTACAAGACAGACATGGAACTGTTGGAGTGAGTCCAGATGAGGGCCACGAAGCTGATCAGCAGGCTGGAACACCTCTCCTATGAGGAAAGACTGAGTTGGGGATGTTCAGACTGGAAAAGAGAAGGCTCTGGGGGAGACCTTATTGCAGCCTTTCAGTACTTAAAGGGGGCTTATAAGAAAGATGGGGACAGAGTTTTTAGTAAGGCCTGTTGCAATAGGACAGGGGGTAACGGCTTTAAACTAAAAGAAGGTAGATTCAGACTAGATGCAAGATATTTTTTACAATGAGGGTGGTGAAACAGTGGAGCAGGTTGCCCAGGGAGATGGTAGATGCCCCATCCCTGGAAACATTCACAGTCAGGTTGGACAGGGCTCTGATCAGCAACCTGATCTGATTGAAGATGTCCCTGCTCATTGCAGGGGGGTTGGACTAGATAATCTTTAATGGTCCCTTTTAACCCAAACTGTTCTATGATTCATTATATGTACTTACTACTAAGAATAAGAAATTTATAATAAACTAAATGAATAGCTAAACTAAGGCTACTGTAAGTTGAAATATTTAACATGTTCCATGCTCCTGTTCTACTGTTCACCTCCACCTGAAAAATCCGCAGACTGCACAGAAACTCTGCTTTTAAGTAAATCCATTTTATTAACACGAAGGTTTAAATTTAAACACTTCAGTTTATGGTCAGCAAGTACAAATTCTTCCAAGGACCACATTATGTGGGGTTTTTTTGTTTTGTTTTGTTTTTTTTAACCACAATTAATTTTCATATTGTGAGAAAAATGCATAGCAGTAATGCTGAAATCCAAAGTTGTTAACGAGACAGATTATTAAATTGGCCTGGATCAGCTCCATATTTGGGCTCAAATAACCTAAGTTAGTTGAAATATTTGGGATTTTGCATTTTTAACAGTGGCTATAATAAAAAATGATTATAAAACATAAGGAAAGCTATTACACAACCTATTTTCCCCACCTTTCAAATTTAAGTGATAATAAAACTAGGCAATTGCGTGCATTAACTGGTTATGACAGTATGTCACTTCTTAACATCAATCTATTTTTATGCCATGTTCTTGGACTGCCTCAGGCCACCACTGCTGCTGCTTTAGCATTTCTATTAACAAGTTGTGAACTCTAAAAATTGGCTGGCAGTATAAGCAAAACAGTGTGATAAGACAGTGAGTAAAAACACTTCATTGTTCAGTTTCAGACAAGCACATCAATAGTTGTTTAGGCTCATCATTTATATATCTAAACCTTTCCCCATCATTCCACCCCAGACACAAATGAGAAATCATAATTTAACATATCAGATTATCTTCAACAGTCTTTTTTCCTACTTAAAAACCCCCAGAATTATAATTCTGATGTAGGAAAAAAAAATTCTGAGAAAGCTGCTATTGTGTGGAACATGAGTGTATTTTTGAAGCAAGTCTCCTGTCATCACACTTACCATGCTTTGGTTTGCATCTTGAGTAGCCCTGAAACGAAACTAAACCAGACGACACATTCCAAGAACCCATCTAACCTGCTGCAATTGCTAAAAGGCATTCAGTTCACTGGACTAATTCTAGTCTAGTCCTCAGTAACCACTCCTTACCAAATACATAGTGTGGATATTAGCTCCTCAATACCAACTGTTTTCCTCTATGTATGTACTCCCATTGCACACACCCTCACTGATGTAGAAAGAAACTTGACCTTATCTTAAAACTCACAGTCATGTAACCTGATGACAGTTATAACTTGAGGAAAGTTTAACCACTGCGTGGATACAAATTTCTGAACGTGATGATAATTATTATCAAAGTATGCACAGACACAATCACACACACGTGAAACATTTCTCACAGAAAATGAACAGATAAAATTAGCTGAAAAAGTAAGTACAAGATTAGCTACTTCATCTATTCGTTTACTCTCATTCCAACAGGCTACCATTTCTTATATATTGGCTTTCTTTACAATTTACACATGCTAGTGTGCTTACAGGATTTCCAGCTAGAAGAGAATTTAAAAGATGGACAGCAAGATCAGAATTCAAACTGTTTCAGTGATTTGAAAGGAATGCCCAAACTGGATAAGAAAATTCAATTAAATAAAGAAAACAGCATATCATATAATTCAGGGTACCACACATTAGGAGAGACAAAAAAGCTGAAAGGAATCCAGCAGAGAAATACAAGATGTCCAGAAAATATTCAGAATGTCAAATACCAAATTTCAAAAATAAAGCAAGATCTGTAAGTTAGAGCAATCTATAAACTAAATGAGTTAATGTGATGTTGTTTCCAAAAAAGGATTTTTTACCTTTGGAAATACTAATAAGACTGCATTATGTTTGAGATTGAGAGACCTTTTTTCCCCACTTCACAGGCTGCTCTCAAAACTGCATAAAGAACAAAATTTTGGCACTACAGCAGACAAACTGGAAAAAGCGTAGAAGGCAGCTAGAGAATACATCCATGAAGGCTGAAACACTGGGTCTGTTTAGACTAGGGGAAAAAATTGGCAAAAGTAAGGTTGGATTGATATATGGGGGGGGGAAGTCATGGAAGCCGCTATAAAGAAGATACTGTTCAGCTGGTCTCAATGCTTTGGCTATTTACTCAGTTATAAATAAATGTCTGGTCTTAAATACGTTTAGGGGAAAACTGCCACTTTCTTCTCATTTCAACTTCAAACAACATTAAGCAGGTCAATGATTTTGGCCTAAATGCAGTGATGTTTGTAGATGGCTAAATTCCTGACAAAGCCAAGTATAACTGTCATGTTTTTCACTGTAACATTTAACAATTAATATGCGCATCACTGCTGTATAAGTTTGAAGGCAAGCAGTACCAGAATACTAAAATCTGCTTTTGGCTACACATTGCTATATTTTACTAAAATGACAATGGATTATCATATCATGTAAGTGCCTGTAATTATGCAAATATACTTTATATTTTACATAAATATTTTATAGAAAGTGTATATATTTTTATATATATACACACAATAAATTTTATATTTTTAACATATATACACACACAGAGTATACTTTGCTTGTTAAAACTGCCTATAATTCAACTCTAAAATTCAAAATTTTTTTTATATAATTGTAAATTAATGGGAATAGCACAGAATCTTTGAGTGGATGATTTAATATTAGGACAAAGTGATACTTATGCTAGGCCAGACAGTGACTAACTTACAGTGAAGGTTTTTTTCATGTTTATTGTTAGCTATGAGTTTTTCATGCTACTTGGATGAGTCATAGCAATATGAGTAACATATCAACATGTCTTGGAAACAGTAGCTCAAACCAACAAAACCACAGGAGGTCAACGGCATACACAAGTTGAGCACACACCAAGACTATTCAAATTTATATTTAACAGAATAGGTCACAGCAATTAATAGGTAAAAGTACAATATTATTTCAAGTGTCCAAAATGTAATTATTATACTGTAATTTTGGAAACAGTTTGAACAATCACTGGTAATATTTATGAGGAGACTACTTAGTAGATCCTAGTCTTAAGAGAATCCCTTACTGAAACTGCATCCTGCAGATTTAGACCTAATGGTTCTCCATGTTCAACAGCCGAATGCCCCAAGCAGTTATTCTGTTCCTATCTGCTACATATTTCATCATGAGGTATCAAGTTTTGCCCATAGTGGTGTATAGCTATTTGGATGAATGTTGCAGTCAGTCAATACTATATTCAGAATCTAAGATACTTGGGGTTTGCAAAGGTCATTTTAGGGTCTTGGCTGTCAACAGAAGCAGAGCGAGAAACAATGCAAAGGATTATGAATCAGAGAGACTGAATCAGAGAGAGCCTCTCTAGCCTCAAAATCAATTTATGTCCTAGTGAAATTTAGCAGCATGGTCAAAAACTAACAGAGTCAGTTTAAAGCAGAGTAGTAGAGCCTCATTAAATAATGATGAAATTAGTTTTGAGCAGATTTAAAATATCATTTTCCATATCACTGATGCTATTCAATTGCTACGGTTAAGCTAAAATGAATTAAGTTTCATTTTGTCCTTAAAGGAGCACCTTTCTTTTTTGAATGAAAAATAAAAATTCCTCTAACATTATCTGTGGATCTTTTTTTCTGTTCATTATTGCAATATGCTTTCAGTTTTAAAAAGGTATGAAGGATCACAGCAATGTGCCCTTGTGGCTAAGGCAGCCAAGGGTATCCTGGGGTGCATTAAGAAGAGTATGGCCAGCAGGTCAAGGGAGGTTATCCTCCCCCTCTATTCTGCCCCGGTGAGGCCACATCTGGAGTACTGTGTCCAGCTCTGGGCTCCCCAGTTCAAGAAAGACAGGGAACTACCGGAGAGAGTCCAGAGGAGGGCTACAAGGATGATTAGGGGACTGGAGCATCTCTCTTATGAGGAAAGGCTGAGAGAGAGCTGGGTCTGTTTAGCCTGGAGAAGAGAAGACTGAGAGGGGATCTCATCAACGCTTATAAATATCTAAAGGGCAGTTGTCTAGAGGATGGGGCCAGACTCTTTTCAGTGGTGCCCAGTGACAGGACAAGGGGCAAACTGTTCCACAAACTGGAACACAGGAAGTTCCACCTGAATATGAGGAAAAACTTGGTCACTCTCAAAGTGAAGAAGCACTGGAACAGGCTGCCCAGAGAGGTTGTGGAGTCTCCTTCTCTGGAGATATTCAAAACTTGCCTGGATGCAATTCTGTGCAACCTGCTCTAGGTGATCCTGCTCTAGCAGAGAGATTGGACTAGATGATCTCTAGAGGTCACTTCCAACCCCTACCAATCTTTGAATCTCACAAGCTAATGGTGGAATAAACTTTCTATAATAAAAGATTCTAAATTAATACTTCAAATCCAAAACATATATTCCACTAGGTAAATGTAATAGTACAGTTTCTTCTGGTTTTCAGTAATTTATCACTTACTACTACTCACGGGGATGGGGAAAACGCCAAAGAAATAACCATGATATTTTAGTATTAATCAGCAGAAGTCAAGAAACTTCAAGGTGCTTGCCTTATGTAGCTGGCCACATGAATGAAAGATGGGTAAACCTAGTCAGCTTACTGGAGCCAAAAGCACATACTGAACTTGCAAACTGCTGTGACAACTGAAGGTGTCACTGACCTTTTACTAGAGGTCAAATCCTCAGTTTTCAGGTCAAAATTCAGGTTAGCTTAAATAGCAATACAGGTGGTTTGAAACAAACAAGATTATTTTTGTCCAATACAGATTAGGCAGTACTTCACAAGCCTTTTTGCCCACAAAACTCGAGCTTCAGGTATTAGGTGATGAGCAGCAGATGAGCCACAGCTCCAATTCAGAACAAAACATAACTTTCCATAGCCTGAGTATCATTAGAACTAGGAATATTAATTTCTTGGAGCAGAAAACTTAAGATGCTACAGCACCTGTTAAGCAAGAATAACCCATGTTCTACAGCCAGAGCGTCAAGAACATAACATTAAAATTTTTACTAATAAGAAGTACTACTAAAATTTGATGAATGAAATGCAAGTTTTTGTAAAATATCATGTATACAGTGTACTTTGCATAGTAACCACGGGTGCTGTGGTGACTTGAACGTCACTAGTTAAAACTCCTCTTGAAGGGAAAGACAAATTAAAATGGAGTTACATCTCTTTGGCATGCAAATATCAAACAAAATATCTGCCTTACAGTATCATTCTTGCAGATAAAGTAACAAATTCTGTTGACTGCTGACCACCATTACTTTAATCAATTTTTATATAAAGTTATTAAGTTCTGCATAAAATCCTGGAGTCTAGTTCAGTACTTTTTAAAGGGTGATTGCTTTCCTTCTCCTTAATAAATAGAGGGATGCTCCCCCCCCCACCTTTAAAAATCTAGTCCTCTTTCAAGGAAATAAATCTGAACGTAACATATCTCAGATGTCTCAGAATTAATACAAAACTTAATGTCTACCATGATCTCTGTCATGGAAAATCCATGTTAACTTACATTACTTGTTTCCACATGAATACAAACATTTTGCTTCCTCTGATCAAAAGAGTAGAACAGTATTTCTTCCAAATGTGAGAGTTGCCCAATCTTTGAAGGAAAGATTTGGGGCAGTGGGGAGCAATTGCTTAGACTGGTGCACATCACAAAACTTCACCATATTCCCCCACACTCCCATCTCACAAAGGAGGAACTGAGACTATATCAACTCATGGTAGAAGACCAGAGTGCAAAAAGGAAATAAAACCATCTCCCCCAAGTTCCAGGCTTTCATTCTTAACCACTGCAATGAAAAAAGAAAAAAACCCACAACCAAAAACAAAACAAAAAAATATCCAACATGCACAAACCCAAAAAACAACCCATAGAACTGTTCCAACCACAAAGGAGGCAATACAATTTGCAACGTTTATTCTATTTTCATAACTGCATTTACAGTTCAAACACAAATGGGAAGTTTCCAAAACCAAATGTATAAGTTATAGATTTATAAAACAGATATTCCAGAGTGATAAATATAAGAACAAATGCTCAGAGCTGGATGATTCCTTTATACAGGGTCACTCTGATTTAGTATCAAAATCAGGTTATGAACTACAGTCTCTGTCTTTAAAAGTAATTTTTAATTTTAGCAAGTTGCTTTTCACAAATTCATAATTTCTTGCCAATCTTAAGTTCACTTTATGAAAACCTTCCTTGTGTTCTTGTATGTATTTTCCAATTTTAACACTAGGTAAGTATAAGGAACACATTCTTCAAATATTCAATTGTAATTACTAAATTTTTCAAAACCAACTGTAAAAAAAATTTTTGGTTCACCCTTTAATGACATTATGCATATTTACTAATTTACCACATTTCTAGGTGCTTAACATCTGCAGTAGTAAAATCAACACTGTTTTAAGATCTGTACTTTGAAATATTGACTTTTCACTAGAATCATGCATCTGCAAACCTAATCCAGCTCTTTAAGGCAACTAGATAATTTGGAAGCACCTACATTTATAAGTTTCCAGGTCAGCACAAAAAGGAAATACAGCTACACATCAGTCTTTTCTAGCAGAAAAATGAGCTTTTTTGAAATACAGTTTGGAATCTCAGTAACAGCAGCAGTATTTTGTCAATAGTAGATGTCTGACATAGACTGACAGATGTAATAAGGCAATGACCCAAAGAAAAATCTCCTACTTCGGAGTTTATGATGCACGTTTGTCCTTCTCCTATCTATTGGTCCCCCAACCTGCCCTTGAGCATTTATTCTTTCACTTGAGATTGTCTCAAAACTGTCAAGCAGCCTCCCAGTTATCTTACTCAATGATTTGTTATCAGCTCATCAACAACAATTTAAACCTTACTTTCCCCACTACTAACTTGTTTCTTGGCTACTGTTGATTGCAGGATTCATCCTCTGTCACAAAAACTCGTGTTTCATCTTCAAGTATGCCACCCTATCTGTGGCATTCTATCAGAAAGGCATACAACTTACCAGCTCCTTCCACGTATCAATCCATCCATTTGAGTAACACTCACACTGAAGCTCCAACATCTCCTAGCTCACTAACTACAACGCACTTTTCCCTTGCCTCAACAAATGGAACACTGGTCCAACCACAGCCATTCAGTATGCCACAACACCCCTTTCATAACTACCTGCTCACATCCCATCCGTCCTCTCTGCTCTCCATGTGTTCTTCCTCCTCCTCTACAAAAGATACTTCCTCTCATCCTTAAGACCTTTCATGGTCTCTTTCTTCAGACTACTATCTCTCATTCTACAGTAAGTTTTTAATTGTTGCTTCCTGTCAGCTCACATCATCAGCTTCTGATGTATCTGTCACTTTCAGACAAGTACCTTTCACATTCCTATGATTTGGAAGCTTATATTTGGAAAAAGCACCTCAAAAAAACCCCAGCAATACAGACAATTTCTAGAAATCTCCCCTTTAAATCTTTTTCACTATGAAACCTGCAATGAAAGTTGACAGTTGCTATTCTATTAGTACCCAAACCACTGCACATCATGCTCATCGATACAGTCCTCTCCCTCACCATAATTTGTCAGTTAACATCCAGAGAGTCTGGCATTACACATTATTGATTCAATTCTGTGAAGCAGGAACCAATATTTAGCTCTATCTGTGCAACTTAACCCCTGAACTGAGATATAATTCAGGCTTCTAAGCACTAAAATACTACAAAACTTCAGCCAGTAGGACATGAAGACAAACTTCAGCATAACCCTGCATTCACATATTTGCTTGTCCTAATTTGCTCCTTTCCTCTCCCACAGTACACAGATTCCAAGTACTGTTCCATGATACTAAGCTGTTTCATTAATCTCCCAGTCAACACCTGACAGAGTACATGCAAAATATTTTGCCCATATGATCACTGGTTCTGACACCATTTGAGCTCTTACCTTAGTAAAATTATTCAAGTGACCTAGTTTTCTCATATTTGAAATGCCTTGTAACTTGGCCACATTTTGGAGAATTTCTCTCATATTATCACAGGGTTCTGCAAAAGAAAACAGGTTATTAGCAGATACAGTTAAAAAAAAAAATCAAAAATCTAAACATGCATTCAACATACATCTCCTGGTCTTAATTAAGGACGCAGATCATTTTCCCTCAAGAAGCATCAATTTATGTTTTGGGTTTGTATAGCAAGGTTTT
>VXBL01001775.1:6080-25157 GCA_013400195.1 Aramus guarauna
GGAGCCGGTGCCGGGCAGGGGGCGGCAGTCTGCCCCGGAGCCGAACCCGCCGCTCGCCGCGGCCGGGGCCGGGGCCAGCAGAGGGAGGCAGCAGCCTGCGCGGCGGGACCGCTGTGCTGCACTTGGGTCCGGCCGGTCTCAACCTTGAACCGTCCCGGCTCTTCCTAAGGAGGTGCAGCCCTCGCTGGCATTGCGCTGGGGGCTTGCGCTGGGTGAGGTTTCTGAGGGGTTAGGGTGGGGGAGCCTGCCCCGCATCCGTGCCCTCCAATCCCGCCGTCCGGGCGGCATCCGCACCCGAGCCGCCCGGCTTCCTCCGCTCGCCCTCCCGGCACTTGCGGAGCGCTTCACCTTCAAATGCCCCCTCGGCGGTCCCCGGCGGAGCTGCCACTCCGGAGATAGCCCTCCGAAAACCGAGGGCGAGAGGCAGGCGGGGAAACGAGAAAGTTCAAAGGTTTAACGCTTTCCTGCCCGTCTGCGGGAGACAAGCCGGGAGGAGCACTGCACTGCTCCTCCAGGCTCACTCCCGGCCACCTGCCCTGCATGGGGGAACCACCGCGTCCCCTTCCTCCTCCTCCTCGCCCCCATTCCCCACTCACCAGCATGCAGCTCTGCTGCCCACGTGCCAGCGGCAGCCTTGTCCTGCCAAGCCAGGGTCTGCAGGGATGGGGGACTGGAAACTTGCCTGCACTTAGACAAGGGGAGGAAAGCTGTGGGGAGACAGCTGAGAAAAATTGGGGATCAGCCTTTTCTTCTTCTAGAGATGCTATTCCTCTTTTGATTGTACCTCTTTGCAGACTGCCTTCCAAGGATTCCTGGTCTCTGTGCATGTGAGGTGAGAAGGTGGGCAGCACCCCTAAGCCATCACCATGGATTTTGTTATGAAACAAGCTCTAGGAGGTAAGTGCGGCTGGCACATGAGGGTCCTTGCATTCCTCTCCCTTCCCCTTGCCCCCACTTTTGCACCTGGCAAGAGAGAGAATGGATTGCTATGAACTTCTGGTAGGGTCTGCAGCTGGAAGAGCTGTTGAGGGACCCAGAGGAGCATGCCTGTCACCAATTCACGATCCCGGAGCCAAGTGTTTGAAGAATCTGAGCAGGAGAGGGCAGCAGCAAGCAGAGACCAAAGCCCCTTGTCAAGGGGAGAGACCTCCCACACAAGGTGTGCAGGTCCCAGGTTATGCCTAATTTGGCATCCTACCAGCTGGCTGCAAATACTGCTGTATAGTGCACAGGTCTTGCTGTTTGCTTCATGCCATGCCACTGAGGCAGGTATTACAAAGATTGCAGACAGGTCTAGCCAGAGTAAACTCAAAGAGTAGCATTTTGTGTGTGTGTGTGTGAGCGAGAGCTCCTTTTTTGTCTTCCCCCAAAAAGTTGGCCGTACCTTGACCAAAAAATGGCCAGTGCAGAATTTTTTTTACCTGGTATATGGAAATTTATTTTTAATAAGAATATTGCCCCAATAAGCAAGGAAACAGTAATTGAGTACCCTTCTCTACCCTATCTGGATTTGAGGCCAATCTTTTATATGGTTTCAATCTATTTCCTTCCACGTGTGATGAATTGTTTTAACCTAATGGTGGGAAATAGAAAAGGCAGTGGTGTGGGGGGGAGAAATTGAAAACAATGAAGGAATCTCATCCCTAAATATTTCTGCATTGTGTCATAGTTATGCTGCCTTTCTGGGCTGCTTGGCCTGAACGTTCAGTCAAAACAAGGCTGTCACTGAGGTAATGCTGAGTGCTAGCTCCTGTTGGGAACTTGAATAGTTGGCATCAGAGGAAGTTGATGAGGTGGTTCTAATCATTCTCTTTTGTACTGTATCTCATGGGTGCATTTTCCATTCATTTTCCTTTGGAGAAACTGTAGAGTTGTGGGATTGTAGGAATATTTCATGCATGGTGTTATTGACGCCGTATGCAGCTTCACCATTTACTGCAGGACTCTCTCCCGTGGCATGGAACCATGATTTTCATCTTTGAAAGCAAAGAAACTGGGGGTTTTTTTGTGTTTTGTTTTGGGTTTTTTTGACCAAGGGACCAAATTATCACAGTTAAGGATATAGCAAGCAACTCAAGTTTTAGTTGGGGTGTTTTCAATGGTAAGACCAAACTGGAGAAGAAAGAGCCTAATTTGATTGCTCAAAATAGCAAGATATGAAGATATGTATGTGAGAAGATAACGGTTTGTATGGAAACAGTGTTACATTTCATTACTCTTCAGTGCCTGTTTTGAAGGAGAAACAGTTTTGAGAAGAGCAGATTTTGCACTGTTTGCTATGGTGTGAATAGGGTTGCTTGTACAAAAATGAAGAAGTCTACCTGCAAAGTGGAGATTCAGCCACTGCAGCTGGAAAACTGTGAATCCACTAAAAGGAAATAACTGCTTAGAGACTGCAGTTAAAGGCAGAGGGAGGAGGGTTGCAGCAAAGAAGTAGCAACTGAGATGCATGCCTTTTCTTGCAGCTTAGTGACTAACCTGAGTTGGAGGCAGTGCTTGCCTCTGCTCAATAGCATTTACTCTGGACAGGCATTCATTCTAACATAAAGTTGCATGTTGGGATCAGGATTTGCATGATAATAGGAGTTTCTGAAAAGACAAATTAAAAAAGCATCTTTTGGTGAAGCCTGAGTTTCTGATGTCTGTCAAGATGCTGGCCAGGGCACCAGCTCTTCTACCAGATGACTTAATGTATTAGCAGAATGTGCCTGGAACTTGCCCATTTACTCAATAAAGGAGAAGTCTCTGCAGAGTAGTAAAATCCAGGAAATGTTAATTCATTAAACAGAGACCTATTTTTAAGTTAGAAATAGTTTCAAAGAGGAAAAACAAGATCTCCCAGGGCAAATATAACATGGAAAATAAAGGTTGTTTTGGACACTTGTTTCCCACTGGAGTTAAAGCCCAAGCTGATGCAAGCATGCAGTCTGGCCACGTTGGCACAGCAAGACAAGGACTAAAGGTTACAGTTTGTTTCCTTAATTATGGGGCCAGAACCCTTTTTATCCACCAACTCTGACACCCAGAGGGAAATGTCCAAACTGAGCAAAGCATCAGACTTCTGGTGGGTCACAGGCTTGCTTTAGCTAGGACACATGGTGTCATCTGCTAGTGAGCTTTTTATTATCTCCAGTTTCAGGGAGATCTTCCTGTGGATTTCATGGCTCTTTGATTTCAGTTTAATGTGGCTTTTCTGAGAACACCTCTGAATTAATTTTGCTGTCTGCTTGGGATATTTTGAATGGTGCAAAAGTTCTTATCGCATCCTCAAAATGTCTCTGGCACTCCTGGAAAAAAGAAAGAAATACTGCAATTTTTTTGGTAAAGTCCCCTCCAATTTACAGAGAATCAGACTTGTTATAGATACTGCTTGCAAACCACCTGCAGCTATGATAGCTTACCTGTTTCACTGTCTCAGCTGGGCATACCTCACAAAGGCGAGGGACCAATTAGATTTTCTTGTCTCACCATTATAGGCATGGCATTTTCTCTTCCCAACATCCAGCACCAAAGTGGGCCTTAGGCCAGAGCTCATGGTAGCTAAGAGTCTGTCTGGAGCTGAGAACTGTTTGCAGGTGGAGTGTTTGTGTCCTTTTCCTGCTGGACAGGGCTGTGCAGGTCTCTGAAACCTATGAGAACTTTGGGACCAGGTTTCATCATACTGGAGTGATCAGAGGAGGTGCTGGAAGGAAAACATCATTGCTCTCCCACTTCCTCACTCGTCTTCTTGAGGAAGAGGTGGTCTTACACTTTGCTTTATTAACAATAAAGAGTAGCCTTAGCAGAACACTACTATGGGAGTTTTCTCATTGCTTTTGAAGCAATCCATGAAGACATTTCCTTTGTCTGTAATGGCACAGGACAATCAGATTTAGAGTTTTGTCAGTCAGAGGGGAAGAGGGCAGGAAGATGTTTTGTAAGGTAGGTGAGCTAAGTTAGCAAGCCAAGATAGGCAGTTATGTTGTGTAGAGTTGCCTTGTTTGGAAGTCTGTGTGATGAGGGGATTTAGGTTTTGTGAAATCAGTTTGACAGGCTATTGTATTGCTGAAGTGGAATACTTCCTTTCCCTGACTTGTGGTTAAAGGAGGTCTGCGCAAGCTTGCTGTTTCTGTGCAGTGGAAGGCCATCCTCTGCTGTGCTGCCAGCACTGGGATTTTGCTGCTCGTGTTGGCAGTAGAATCTTTGCCTAGTGGTTTACAACCTTGAAATGTGTCTTTGCAAATCTCTGGCCTCTTCAAGGTAAAATTCTTGACCATTTAATTAGCAGTGGGGACTGTGGTCCAGGAAAAGCAGTACAAAATGTTAGCTTATTTGACCAATTTGCTTCTGCGGCTTTTTTTGTGCTCCTCAGACCTTTCAGCAGCCTGTGTCACTCCATTTAGTGTTTGACAGTGACAGACGCCATAGATATGAAATGCAGTCATGATGCTGATTAGCTGTGTAGGACGACAAGAAGAAAATAGCATGAAGAAATCTAGAGGCTTAAAATTGTGTTACTACTGTGGAAGAAGCAGCAGGGACAGCAAAAGGATACCTTGTACATCTGACCCTAGCACACCAGCAGACATTGAGGTAGGTGTGTAGCCAGGGTGACTGCACACTTTGCTGTTCCTGTGACAGTTCACCAGATGAAGACAACCAGAGTGGTTTCATGATTGCGTTTTACATTCAAAGTGCTCTTTAGCAAGCCATGTCAGAGCTCTGGAGCACTGTTGTCATTACCAAGCTGTACGACTTCGCAGGAAAAAGCTGGAAGTGGAGAACCTGAAATGGTCCTTGGAGGAATTTAACCATAGTGTTTTTCACTCGGCATTGTTTATTTTTTCATAGGTTTGTGTGAAAGCAAAGGATGCGTTAACACCTGACTTCTATCTATGTCATACTGCACTCACTTCCTCTGTCACTGGTGGCTTGGACAAATAGGGAAACTGGACTGAAGTTGAAGAGACACAATACTTCCAATTCTTGTCTTGCCTAAGGGTCTTAGGCATTTCCATGTAGAAAAAGAGAAGGGGAAAGCCCATGGGAAGGTGAGGAGGATTTGTCTGAGTTGGGATCATGATGTGGTTGAAGAGAGAGAGATTTCTTATGGTAGAAACTAGCATTGTACAGATCAGAAGACTGTGAAGATGTAGATATACAGAACAGCCACAATAGCTCTGTCTCTGTATTATATGGTGTTGTGCAGGGTCCTTTTAATGTGCTCCTTCTATTGCCATGGATAGAAGAAATGTCTAGCTGGGATGCTTTCCTTAAATAGTTACTTTTCCTAATATCAGACTGTGGATTAATCATGTAACTCATAACATATATAATGATGCATATGAACCGTTCTGTCTAAATTTCTTCTTCATGCTGCCATACCCCTTGAAGTCATTGTGTAATGCAAGCCTTGTCAGGGGGAAGGGTGCATTTGAGTTTCTGTATAGATATTTACTTGGCTGTATTTACAGGTATGATTTTCTGTTTTATTGGCAGCATCTTAGGGTGAGGACTGCTGCCTGGCATTCACTTCTTTATCTGTCAAGATTCAGTGGAGACTTGTTTTGGTTCATAAGGATTCTTAAAATACTGTAGGCAGAAGACAAATGCAACCAGATTGCCATCTGGAATATGTCGGCGGGGGGCACTGCCTACTTCACGTCCCTTACTGGCAGCTTTGGTTCAGCTAGGTATACCACAAAACTCAGTCCAGAGGGAATCCCCTTGTTCTTGAAGGTAGGTAGAGATTTAAATGCTCCTGAAGATAATGGAATTTAAGTCACTGACCATAAACTCTGAAGAGGCAGCCCCTGTGCTAACCTTACATTAGTGAAGATGTGAGTGTGTGCGAATGCCAGGTAAGCCTGAATGGAAACCGCACTAGTGTTTAACATCTTAGCAGTGGCCTTCTGTGTGGCTTATGAAGTGTATATTTTGCTGCTGCATTTGCTTCATTTTACTTGCTTGTGATGTGCAGATTAAGTCCTTGATTTTCCCTGGAGATGTCAGTGAGATTGAGAGCAGTTAGAGACAATACGGACCTGTTCAGGATGCAGCAGACAGTGAAATAAACACAGTGCGTTCTGCGTTCTCCTCCAACTCTCAGCCTCTTGTTTTTTACATTTGCAGTTCTCTGCTGAGCCTCTCTCCTGCTCTGGGACCTCATGCATCACCTAGGCTGTGCTCCACTGCTTACTTTAATGTAACAAATCCTGGAGAATGACAAACTAATGCAGAACTGCAAGTTGTAGTGCCAACAAGTAGTGCTGGTATTTATTTCTGGGATGTCTTTTGCCTGTAGTCCTTGAAACCCATGACACATGAGGTCTTTCCTTTTGCAGTCAGGTGCTTCCAAATCAGAAAGACTGGGAAATCTGAGATGAGACAGGAGGTCTCCAGCCCACTGTAGCATGTGGTAGATGTTGGGGACCCATCTTTGTTCTCAGATAACTTCTGCCTATATTGTGTACAATTCTGGGCCCCACAATTCAAGAATGATGTTAAGGTACGTGACTGTGTCCAGAGGAGGGCAACAGAGCTGGTGGAAGAGCTGGAAGGCATGTCCTGTGAGGAGCAGCTGAGGACACGGGTTTTGTCTAGAGACAAGCAGGCTGAGGGGTGACCTTGTTGCTCTCTGCAGCTTCCTGAAGAGGGGACGTGGAGAGGAGGTGCTGATCTCTTCTCCCTGGGATCCAGGGACAGGGTGTGTGGGAATGGTTCAAAGTTGTGTCAGGTTGTTCAGACTGAACATTAGGAAACAATGGTGGTAGAACACTACGACAGGCTTCCTAGAAAAGTGGTTGATGCCCCATGCCTGTCAGTGTTTAAGAGACATTTGGACAATGCCCTTTGTCACAAGCTTTAACTTTTGGTCAGCCTGCAAGTGGTCAGCAGTTGGACTAGATGATTGTTGTAGGTCCCCTCCACTGAACTATTCTATACTATTCTATATTATAAATTCTTAAGTAAGAGTATAAGATAAATTCTGCAGTCTCAGTGTGTAGTATGGTTGTGTTGTTCTATTATCTTCTGAATCTTTTTTCTCTGTCTGATGCTTTGAGTATATGCATTTTAATGACATTTTCAAGATGAAGAGGTAGTATTGATATCTGATGGATACATTTTTCACAAGAAATGGTTTTACAGGCCTTTTTTTCTAATGTGTACTGCTGGCAAAGTGATTTACTTCAAGAAATTGTATTAAGTTGAGTGTAATCATGATCTCTGTTGCTGAGAGAAGGATAGAAGGGAAAATCCCATGTAGGTATCTCAGTGCTTCCAGAAGAATAAAACAAACATAGGTTCTACAGCTGTTCAAAGCTGGCTAATCTATACCAGCCTTGTATCTTCCTTGTTCATTTATTTGATGCCAGATCCTGCAATGGAAACCTGCAGGGTTTAGTTTGTTCTTCAGGAATTGCTATTAAAACCAAGGAGCAAGATGTCTTCCTAGGTAGCAGATCATTGACTGTGGAGATGGCGACGAGCGAGGGAAGACAAGCGATCGACTCAATGTGAGTGGTAAAGCAAGCTTCAAATTTATTGCAACACAAGTATACCTTTTATATTGTTACNTGATACCACTGAAACAACTGCAATGAGGAAACCTAGAGGCTTAAAACTGCTGCTTCTTCCATGGATTTATTCCACCCATGATCCAAACCAGGAGGAGGAAAACTGACCAGGTCCTTTCTTCCTGTGCCTTTCCTGAGAAACCTTCCTTTTATGTTTGCTTGCCTCTGAGCCTGTTGCTCTTAGAATTATACAAATGCTCTCACTTGTGTCTGCTGGGATTTTACTTCTGTTTGTCTTATTTGTAAGCAGACACTGAGAGCAGAGTGTGCTTATTTAGCATCCTTGGAGGAAATGAGCAACCTTCAGCCTGCTGATTGTAGAGGTATGCCACAAAGAGCTTAACTAAGGTTTCTCCTGGTGAGCATCTGCTTGCCAAGAGCCTGCTTGGAGTGACATGGATAAACAGGAAGTTTTCTCTATCAGATTGGGGAGAGAGAGAGAGAAATAAGGACATTTCATATGCATTAAAGAGTTTGTCTAGGATTCCTTCATGGCAGAAGAAAAGATGACTCTCTTTGATTCTTTGTCCACTTGAAAGGAAGTTCTGCATACTATTGGTTTTAATGTCTACACCTGAATCTTTCTGGCTTTGCTATTTTTGTATCTTTCATAATTGAAGTTCATTCTCATGGGGGCAGAGAAAAGTGGTTTCTTGCCAGCTGCACACTTTTGGCACAAACAGTTTGTTAGTGATGAATTTTTGGCCTGTGTTGCATAGGAAACACTATCTACAGCAATGGATTTGGAGCTTGGCAGGAGTTTAGTACACGATACATTACAGTTATTCAGACCTTCCTAGTGAAATGGGACTTTGAAAATATAAGCTACTAGTTTGCCTTTGTCCTTGGAGAGAGGGAAGTTCAGACTGTAGTTCAACTGTTAGCTGTGGAGACCTATTCACTGGCTCAAGTGCTGGCAAAAGGACCGGCGTTAGAGAAGGCTGATGAACATGGGAGGGCTTTGTGCTTTGATTAGAAGTGAAGATAATCTATAAAATGAAATTCTTGGGCTAGATGGGTTTAGAAATCTTGCTGAGTTAAGAGTGTATGGACTGTTTGTGTTTCTTAGCACTACAGTAATGTACAGGGCTCCAAAAGGCCTGAGTAATTTCTGCAAAGGCCCTCCATTCTTAAGGGAAGACAGGCGCCCTGCCCTTATGGAGGACACAAATGTCTCTTTCATTCTGGAAAAATCCATTCTAGCAGCAAGATGTTTATGTGGGAAATTGCAGTATGAAATCTGTGGCAGCTGCATGGAGATTAGAAATTCTCCAGCAGTTTTTGAAGGCCACAAAATTGTTCAGGAGGCCTGGAAGATGAACGACAGTAAACAGGAAAGGCTGGTGTAAAGAGAGGGACAAATCTCTAGTGCATTGCAACTGGCTTGTTTCAGGCAACGTTCAAGTGCATGCTCTTCCATCTGAACGTCATGGTCCCCCCTTTGAACTTTATGTGGTAGTGCTCAGAGAGGGAAGAGAGGGAGTAGAGGCTGGTCCTGAGACTCAGAGACAGATACAGGTTCTAGTGTTCTCTAGGGTAGGTATGCACAGTTTTTCAGCCCTGCAGAGAAGGGATGTGGTTCATAAAGTGGTGGCTATGGGGCATTAGTCCCTCAAAGCTGCAGAACTTCTACTCCCAGTTCCAGTGGCTTTAGATGCAGCACGCTGAGGCTCTTCTAACCTCTCTGATTCTTCTCCTTCAGTGGTAGGGCAGAGACCACTCTGCCTTAGCCTTGGATGCTCCTCTTTGGGAGGCTGCAGCTGTGCACTGCCTTTGTATATGCATTCTATGTGCTGAAATCAAGCGCTTGCTCAAGGCTGCACAGAACCTTAAACATTTGCTAAGTTAAGACTTTGAGAACTATGTTGGTTGCTGTCTGATTTTCTCACCTACAGCTTGACTGTAAAAACTTGGATATAGTCAGTTCTGTTTCTTGCAGGTTGGCTTTAGTGACTGGAGGACGTGTCTCAAAGGATGTAGATCTTTGCTGAGAAGGCTGAGAATTTCCACAGGTTGCTGAGCAGATGATCATGTGGTTTGCTAAAGGGTAACAGCTGCAATTACAGACATGGCAAAAGTTACTAGTGATCTTCCTGTCACTGGTACAAATTGCAGTGCATATTAGAAGCAAAATACTTCAAATTGTGTCTCTCTAATAGGGAAAATCTATGAACACACTGTACAATTCAAGAATGGATTCATACCCCGCCCCACACTTTTAAATGAGCTGATTTCAGATTGGGTGGATGCTTTCACTGCAGAAATGCATTAATACAAACAATAAATTTAATCTGCTGACTTTGATGTGCATCTTTTTACAATTTGAATTTGTTGTTACCTATAAGAATGAAGCTGCTTAGCAGCTACTTATGGTTTTGCAGCATGATTTGGTTCTTGTAGATTATTTGCAGTGACACGGACCTTGAAGGAATGTCAAACATGCAACATCAACAGAAATTTGGGTTTCAAAAGGCTGTGAATTATCTTCTGTGGAAAGTAAGGAAAGAAACACAGAAGCCCAACCGAAATGGTAGAGCTGTTTTGATAACTTGTCTCCTGAAAGAATGTGAACAATGAATGGGAAGGTGGACAACAATTAAAGGAAAAGGGATGGCAAAGAAATGTCTGTTGATGCTTAGGTTGCAGATAGCTAAACTTCCATGTTTCTGTGTCCTGAGATTCACCTCTTTTTTGCTGGTGAGCACAGGCAAAGTTGACCAACGGAAAAGAAGTTTCAACCTTTTGTTTAAGGTAACTAAGTGGGAAATGGTTGTTTCAACTGCTGACCTCATTTGTGGGAGAGCCCTGGGTGTGCTTAGGAAGGTCACTTGCTCTCAAGGTAAGATGGTGTCATAGAACCATAGAATGATTTGGGTTGGCAGGGACCTCAAAGATCATCCAGTTCCAACGCCTGTGCTATGGGCAGGGACACCCTCCACTAGACCAGGTTGCCCAAAGCCTCACCCAGCCTGGCCTTAAACACTTCCAGGGAGGGGGCCCACAACCTCTCTGGGCAACTTGTTCCAGTGCCTCACCACCCTCACAGTAAAGAATTTATTTCTAACATTTAACCTAAATCCACCCTCCTTCAGCTTAAACCCATCACTCCTTGTCCTGTCACTACACCCCCTGATAAAAAGTCCCTCTCCAGCTTTCCTGTAGGCTCCTTCAGGCACTGGAAGACCACAATTAGGTCTCCCCAGAGCCTTCTTTTCTTCAGGCTGAACAACCCCAACTCTCTCAGCCTGTCCTCATAGAAGAGGTGCTCCAGCCTTCTGATCAGCTTCGTGGCCCTCCTCTGGACTCTCTCCAACAGTTCCATGTCTTTCTTGTACTGGGCACCCCAGAGCTGGATGCGGTACTCCAGGTGGGGTCTCCCATGAGCGGAGTAGAGGGGTAGAGTCACCTCCCTCTACCTNACTGATCTCCACTCAGATGTTAAGCCATTGACCACAACTCTCTGAGTGAGACCATCCAGCCAATTCCTTATGCACTGAGTGGTCCATCCATCAAATCCATGTCTCTCCATTTTAGAGACAAGGATGTCATGTGAGACAGTATCAACTGCTTTGCACAAGTCCAGGTAGATGACGTCTGTCACTCTTTCCTTATCCAGCAATGCTGTAACCCCATCGTAGAAGGCCACCATGTTGGTAAGGCATGACTTGCCATTAGTGAAGGCATGTTGGCTGTCACCAATCACCTCCTTATTTTCCATGTGCCTGACCATAGTTTCCAGGAGGATCTGCTCCATGATGTTGCCAGGAACAGAGGTGATACTGACCGGCCTGCAGTTCCTTAGGTCTTCTTTTTTCTTCTTTTTAAAAATGGGGGTTATGTTTCCCCTATGTGTGTCTCCCAGTCCCGTTGCATAGCAAGTGGTATGTGGCTCCATTACCCCAAGAGCAGGACAGAGTCAAATGTGACTCACAGGCACCTGAATACTGCCCTTCTCTTTATGGGAAGGCAATAGCATTCTTTTTTCCTTCTGTCACTCCTTCTGCTTCTTGGTGCTTGGCAGAGCTGAACTTGCATACTTAATGGACTGGAAAGATTGTCCTTGTCTTGATATTGGCAGTGAAACTTTCTTGTTCATTCTGCCTCCCTCCCACCATGTTACAGCACATAGTGCTAGACTTTCTGCATCCCCCCTGAAGGGGCAGAAACTGTGTGGGACTGCCTGGTCTCTGTTCCGGTGCCTGTCCTAAGTGTATGTGTCCATTAAATTCCTTGAAAATGTATGTGTTAATTAAAATTTTAATTTGCAAGAGGACTTTGGACAGGTTTTACTGAAACATGTTTTTTTCATGAAAAGCATTTAAACACGCAGTTTGTATTTTCTCAGCAATCAAGAAGAAAAAGACTCATGGCAAACCGGAAAGATTGCATGAGACTAAGATAATATCCAGACAGACCTATCTTTAATCTGTGACAGCCATTTATTTTATGCTGAAGTTAAGTGTATGCATGCCAGTCTTCTCCAAATCAATGTGTGGCTCTTACAGAGTGAAATGTTTTATTCTTTGCGAGTGAACCAATTTCTCTTTGCAGTTTCCTTCAGATTTATTTTTTCATTAAATAAAAGAAATTTTATTCAAAAACCCCACATGAATAATATACAAACAAACAAAAACCTGAGGAGAAGGAGAAACTATTCAGAGGTTTTGGTAACTGCCAACTGCCATAACATCAACATAGCTGCTTCTGCACAGTTCTCGCTGGGAATAACACTGCTTGGGAGAGTGTTTAGAAAAATCCCAGTCTCCATTAGAAATAGAAAAGCTTCCCTCCCCCCGCCCCGTGCATTTAAAACACTGGTGACAATTGCAACTTTCTCCTCTGTATTTCTCTTACTGCATAGTTTAAATATCAGCAGTTCCTGTTCCATGTCATCCACGCTGCACAGTGACAGATTAAAAGAAGCATGAAACAGGAAATTTATAATTACATGGAGATACATTAAATCCTGAGGAAAAAGGTTAAGAAGGGATACAACTACTCTCACTAAATACATGGGAGAGGTAAACACTGCAGTGAAGGAACTGCTACTTAAGGTGAAGGACAACATTGGTAAAAGAATAATGTGAATAAATTGGCCATGAACATACTCAAGTTGGGAATTAGGAGTGTTTCTGACTAGCAGAAGAGGAGAGAGGTGCTGGGGAAGCCCACTGCTGGGGCAAGCGAGGAGAAATGGAAGCTGAGATTCAAATAATGTGTCAGTGTAATTGTGCATGCTCTAAGAGATAGGGCCAGTGAGGCAGGAAATAATTTTCTATCCTGAGTACCTCTATAGCAAGCAGACAACACATTTGATTCATCACTTGTAAAACTGTTGATGATAACAAAATTGTCTTATAAAGAGGTTTAGTTTTTACACTCAATTTTAGTGTTGTTACAATATGGGATAGTCTCTGATGGGATCCAGGTGTCTGGCCCAGCTCACTGGGGACCAGCATTGTGGCCCTCTGGGTGAGTTTGTCACAGAGCTGTGGCTAAGTTTTCCTTTTCTGAAAACTTTTTAGCTCTGTTGTGTCCACATGAGAGGAGGAGTAAGCTGCCAGCTGTATCATCTCACTGCTCCAAGAATGATCTGAAACCAGCTATCGGATTCAGATAGAAAATGTTTTTTATTTCAAAGGACTTGGTGGATTTGCAAAGTCATTTCTAGAATAGCTGATCAGGTTGCTTCTGACTAAAGCCAGCTCACAGCTACACTGAATATTTTTCCAGCTGTGGTGTTTCAGCTCAGGTGGAGATTTTGAATTTCACATATCAAGCATAGTTTGAAATTCCCTCCCTGGTAACTTCTACCTGCAGTTCACATGAATGCAGTTGTTTTCAATACATTTGTTCGTTTGCTTGTTTTACTCTACAATTGAGAAATAAATAATTTCAGGACTAGATGTTTCCCTGGAATCTCCTCCCAGTTTTCAACAGCTGTCTTAAGAACAAGCTAGTCTGTCTTCCTCAGTACCAATATTTTCTATTTTACTTGTGATGGCAGATTGTTAGACTCAGTTTATGCTCCTCACTTTATGCTCCTGCTCTCTATCCTGGCAGTATCCTGGACTCAGGCTCACATTCTGGCATGGCTTAAATCTCTACCTAGGTAGGCACTTCAGGAGAGTGCCTGATGCTGGCTTAGCACCCGGGAAAAGAGGCATGTTTTATATGCTGGACTGAATCCTTTGCGCTCAAATGTCTCCTGTGACATTGTGAGGCTCTGTCCCCATGGCTGATAACTTTCCACCCAAATCTCCTTAAAACTACCTGATTACTTCAGGAGTGCCCACCCAAAGGAAACCTTCAGCAAGGGCACACAGGCAGATGGTAGCATGCCAGATCACTGCCATAGCAAGATGTTGGCTTCTAGAAAAATAAAGGGAATGTGCCATCCCTTTCTGTTTGCTGCATATATTCTTGTACTGCTAGCAAGCACTCTACCAGGCAGAGGTCCCAGTGCAATTCACACCTCTGAACACCATGTCCAGGTGCTCCATTTTTTGGTCCTGTGGCCTGAGTTTTCCTGTCATGGAGACAATGACTTGCCTCTTGGCTAAAGAGCTTGATTGGGATTTCTGGTTTTGCTTTTTAACTGTCATCTGGTAAATTTTTTCAGGTGGTACTGCTTCTGCCTAGACCTCAGTTCCTCTCCTTCAAGACAGTATGCATGGGTTCATGCTATTCTGGCAGCTGCACCAACAGTTGCTTAAAATAGGTGGGTAAAACACACCCTCTCGATCACCACCACAGTGTTCTGCTTCCGCACTGTCTAAAGTGAAGACAAAGCTGCTACAATTTTAACTCTGCTTCACATCTTGAATCCTGGGTTAAATGCAGGGTACGTCAGCTTCAATGCTGTTTTAACTCCAGCCAACTATTATGAATTGGTCACCCTGAATTCTCTCAGTTGTAAACATGCTATCTTATTGCTGGGTCTTACGTGGTTATTTGTCTGATATTTATTTAGGACTCTAGTGCGCATTTTACTTTGTACTGTAGAAGACTAGGTACTTTTTATATGCTTAAAAATTCATCCTAATTAAAAGATAACAATCAAGCTAATATAGCCCAACAAAGACAAGCTCTGGATGACCAGTGAAACCCAGGGCTTGATTCTGTGCAACAGGGTCCTGAGCCCTCACAGGCACTGCATAATGTAGTTTAGGAATTTCAGCTGTTCCATATGTGTCTTTTTTGACAGAGATCTGTCTGTCTACAACAGCTGAAGACCAGCTTTTCTACTAATTTCTTGCAGATGCAAGTAAAATAATCACAGGAGTTTTCTTCCCCTTCTTAAAAACTCACAAAAATCCCTTCAAAATCTCAGGGGTTGCAGTATTTCTTGTTTCCACACAGTCTGAAAAGGATGGATCAGATCTACCATCTCCACTGCTGGATGTGCATGAAAGAGGCATTTGTGGCACATTACTGGGGAGGGGGACTGGTGGCTAACCCAGAGATGGTATTAGTTACATAAAATCTCAAACATACCCCAAGTGCAGCATGAATGCTTTGGAGTGAAGCAATTATCTATTTTGTTGTCTTAAGAACAGAGCGACCTAGATTCTTTCTTCCTTTTTTTCTTTTTCTTTTTTCTTTCTTTTCTTTTTTTTTCCTTTTTCCTCACGGGGTGGCCCACTTAGTTGATTAAACTGCAACTCAATTATAACTGCTTGTATTACAGTTGGGAATAAAGCAGATGTAAAGAGACTGGAATTGATAAAGTAATTTATTTTTTGCCTTGGTTAGCTGGAAATTATGGTTGGCATTAAGTGACAAGCATTAGTTTTAGTAGCTTTTGGGTGACAGACATCTCACAATAGCCTTGGCTTGCAGTAGGGAATGCAAGAGTGATTCAATGAAAAGTTGTGCATTTCATAGTAAGAAAAAAAAGGTAGTGGTCTGATTTATGCAAGATTTAAAATAAGCTTAAAATCCTAAATAAGCCTAAAGTCAGCAAATGCAGTGGCAGCGTGGATCTTGTTTTGTTTGAAGTGAATGCATAAACCATATTGACACTTGTGCATAATTTATAATTTTAATGCACATCGAAATGCTCTAATAAGTCATCAGAGGCATCAGGAAGGCAAATAACTCATCCAGGCAGAGTTTGCAAAGGAGGTGACTAAACTCCAGTTGAAAACAACCCACCCTACACAGTCTTTGGTAACAGAATTATCCTGTAGGTTAAGGATATGGCAGCCAGGTATCATGTGATCCATGCTAAAGAATACTGTATTTAACAGAAACTGACATTGGCTCAGTGTTATATTTGTTTCCTCACCTATTTTTTCCTCTGACTTAAAGCTCAGGGAACAGAACAAAAGCAAATCTATTCAGTGAAGGACAACCTGGAAAGTAAAATTCCTCTTTCTGTGAAGTTCAAGGACGGAAAGAATCCAACGAGAACTCTTAATCCCTGAAGACATGTAGAGTCAAATTGCACTCCTAGGTAGATATCTCTAGGCAGATATCTGCAGGTAGTTATCTGCTGCAGGGACGTGGATGGAACCCAGCACCAGATTTATGCATGGACTCCCAAGTGGTGGGAGGAGTACCTTCTGTCTCTTTGGGCTGGATGCTTAGCATGGCTTCTTGCTGTATTATCGCATCACCTGCAGCTGAGCAGCGTGCCTTCACAGTGTTACCGCCTGCACATTCAAGCACGACAACTTTGCCAGGTGAAAAAGTAGCTGGCATTCTGCTCATTTCTGTCTCTGGCAGTGTGGAAAGCTGATGCTGTAAATACATTTCCTGATGGCAGGACAGAGGAAGCCTACCCATTCCTCCTCTGAAAAGTCCTATTACCCAAGTTCAGCTGTAGTGTGATGTCTTGCTGCTCACTTACTACTTCAGTCTCTGAAAGTGATCTCAGAGCTGCAAAATCTGCTCTATACAGCGTGAGACGGACACTCACATTACCTGCCTGGATTCCTGTTTGGCTTCAGCAGCACATGACAGCAGTAGCCATCTATGCCAAAATCTGTCTTTGATATTTTGCAACTTAAAGAAGTTCCTCAGGGATCAGAGAAGAGCTCAGGGAGAAGGGCCTGGGAAAATTTTCCTTCCTGTATTTGTGTTGAATTTCCTGGCATCGGGGAAGAGCGGGCTAGTAAGGAATCAATATGCAAATATTCTGGGATACATGACACCAGGCTGGTGGCCAAGTTCATTGGTTGTGACAAGAGGCAGATCTGCCCCAAGTGCAGCTCACTTAGAGCAAAAGAGAAAGATCACACTCTTCTGTGTTTGAACAGTGTATAAGAATGAAGCGCTGTTCATCTTTGTAGGGAAATTTTCCTCCGCTGGGAAGGATTAATGAGAGATACTACAGAAGATAAAAGCCAGTCATGTAATTAGAGGGCCTTGAAGGCCCTAGAAGGCCGTGACTTAAAGATGACTGACATCAAGGGGAAGGCTGCACTTGATTTCAGATGGTCTGAGTGCCATTTGAAATTTGAAAGCATCTGAGACACACTTGCACATGATTTCAGATGCTTTTCTGCACCTCCTCCATGTTGTGCTTTTATATTGACTTTCACGGTTAATTTTCTGTTCTCTCAATAGCTAATATACATGGACATGGACATTGGCCTATCTTGCAGTCTTTTTTTTTTTTTACTGATTTCATGAACCTTTCTGTCAGGATGTTACCTCTCTTTGTTTTACTTTGATGCTAAGATAGCACTAAAACCACTTAACAGGAGAGCTTAGGAACCATTTCTTAAGACGTATCCACCAGGATCAGGCTGTCTGTGTGGTATTCCTTGTCCAATATGTGGTGCCTAGCAGAAGGATCTCATTGGCATCACTTGTCTCAGCTGCTTCAGGACTGCTGCTGTGCCCAGAGGAGGCACAGAGAGGATCTGTTTGTTTATTCACTCTCACAGGATCTGGAATGTTTTACATAGTCCTTCATGTGAAAAAGACAGGCAGGCTTTGGCCCGATAAAGCTTTCTTGTCCGTCCTCTGCATCATGCAAGCTCCTATGTAGCTGCTCTCTGAAGACACCTGGTGATTCATGGCCATGTTATCACCCTGCACAGAGCAGTAAATCACCCTTGTCTACCTACGTGGCACATGGTGATGCCTTTCTCATGTACTCCTTTGGAGCATACATTTTTTAACTGTGCAGCTGGTAGGGGGTAACAGTATGAATCTACTGACATTTTTCTAATGCTATTTGGTAATGCCAGAGCTGTGTTTCATAGAAATGCTGGGGTCTGTTCCTCCTGATGACCTCTTATCAGGACAATGATGGAAAGGAGGAACAAATCTTATTTGAGTACTCAGCATTCTGGTTATCCATCAATAAACCTGTTACCTTTCTTTGGACTGCTGCAACTTCTTCCCTGCAACCATGTGTCTAGATTCTGGTACTTGTTATCTAAAGCCAGGTGCTTCTTGGGCTCTGCAGTGAGAATGAAGACAAATGATACCCTGAATTTACCAGCTCAGCAGTCTGGATTACAGGGCTGATATTCACATGGTGTTGCTGAAAGAGCTGGTGTGAACTGCCAATGGACCATACATGTAGGGGTTAATGCTATCAGAGACACTCATCCAGTGAGCTCTGGTTCTGTCTCTGTTCATGATGACATGATAATTTTGTGATGAACTGCACTCACAGTGGAACTGTAGCAATTTATGCTGGGGCAATGTATGTGCAGCTCTCCCTGAGAGAGGCCTGGCCTTGGCTTTAATGAGAAAGCATGGTGACATTTGGCAGAAATGTACGTCCTGACCTAGGATGGGGAGAGAATGGGTTCCTTTATGTATGGGACATGCTTTGAAGCTTCCAGCAGTAAGCTCAGGACCTTGTTTGTATGGTGGCAAGGTACCCTGTACTGCTGCTGGATGTACTGCACCATGCACCACAGCTATTGGAGCCTGTTCATAACCTCAATTCCAGCAGACCTCTCCTCGCAGAAAACCCATGGCACTCTTTGAAGAGACATTCTGTGCTGAGAGGACATTTCCTTTCCAACCTGATCTGTTAGATGTGGTCATTTCAGTGAAGCCACTGAGGCAAAGGGCTCTGGAGCAGAGGATCGCGCCAGGGGACTCTTCGTGAAGTGGCAAAAGCACAGGGAAACCGTGGCAGCAAAGGTGCAAGGAGGTGCAAAGAGAGCAACAGCTCTGACTCAGTGTGGGCAGGGTGAGAGCGACGGCGGCCTAAACCCCTGATGTATAAGAACAGCCTCCAGGGAGCACAAGTGACCTGGAGTGTGGCAAACGGGATGGGCAAACAGGGCGTAGCACATCAGAAGGGCATGGCACAGCAGTTCACATGGGTAGGGCACAGTCCCCATCCTAGGTCTGTAGGGCAACTGAACTTATGGTCATCACCATCCCAGGAGACAAGCCAGCCATGGTTTGGACCCGACCAAAAGCCAGCATCAGAAGGAATGTGACGACCCAGACCAAGGTCCCATGCAAACATGCAGCGGTTCGGGTCTCTGGCCGCAGGGAATACCTGAGCTTAGTGCTTGGATCAGAGGGCAGCAGCGATAAT